>OY728146.1:837115539-837405539 GCA_963277665.1 Viscum album | reverse complement strand
GTGTTGTACGCAACATCGAGTTCTAACACACCACAACCAATCAAACTAGCTGTTATGAATAGTAATACCCACTTTTTGAAATTATATATATTTCAATATGGACTTCATTTTTGGATTCGGAATATCGAAATTATCCTAAGTTGAATTTTTGGTATTTTTCTGAGAACTTCCAATTTTTATGAATAGTGAAAAATACTTAAAAAAAACTTTTTTAATCAAAATAATTTATAGTGATAAATTATACTATTGAGTGGTTTTGAAGTATAATTAGAATATAGTTTTACCATTTTATCCAATGGTGTTCATTATAATTAATTTCACTTTGAAATTTGACATAAACAATTGTCAATCTTTTGATATATATTGTTTCTTAAAAACACACAATTTGTTGTGATGCGGGAATTAATTATAAAATTAATCAATTCAACATATATGTTTGGAATTTTGTAAAATAGACATCATTCTTGAATTCGGAATATCAATTATAGCTTAGGGTGAAATTTTGACATTGTTCTCAAAAATTTCAATTTTTGATGAATAGTGAAACCACTAAGTGGTAGTTAAAAAACCGAATTTTTCATAAAACTTAATTTTACCACTTCTGTGAGTGGAATTTCGAAAATCCTAGAGACACGGTTAATATGAAGTAGTAAAATGTGGTTCAATGAGATGAAAATATTTTTTGGTTAATAGTAACTTTTTACATTTATTTACCACAGTTAAAAGTAAATAGGGTAATTAAGGGTAAAAATGATATTAATATTACCCTACCACATGTCCTAATTCTATTGGACAAGTGTATATCGACCAAAAACAACCTTAGGAATAAAATATTATCATTTAGGTCCACTTGGATTAGATTAGGACATTTATTATTATTTAATTCAAAGAAGAGTTAAAAGAGTTAAAATAAAAGTTTATTTACTAAAACATTTTTAATATAGGGTTATACATAATATAAATTTGACTGTAAATATTAATTAGAAATATAAAAATATTTCCTACATAATTATATTTTATTTATAATTTTTATACATTAAATAATTGAATTTATTTATGACACAATGATGATGCAGTAATTACCGTAATAGTGAAAAATTAAAATAATTGCTATTATAAATACACAAATAAATATAATTTGAGACTTCTTATGAATTACACTAATTTTCTAGGTTAATATGACATGTTAAGTTTGACTTAATTAACTTTGTTTGAATTAATCATTCTGTTATTATTTTCACAAAAATCAATTATTGAATTGTGTCAAAATTGACATAAAAGAGTTTTTAAAACAAATATTATATTATTAATTCATATTAAATTCCTAAAAATATAAGTTTCAGCCAAGAGACTTATATCATGATAGGTGTAACATTAATGGACCACTTGGGTTTCTTTTGGATGTATATAGTAAGTTTATTAACTATATAATATAAAAATACAAAGTGACATGATAAATGTTAAACTAATAAACTAAGAGTTAAAACTAAAAGATAAGGTTAATATAGTGACCCAAACCTGTCTAAATTCTATTGTTTGAGTGGTTTTCGACCCATAACCACCTTAAACTTTAAATAATCCACTTTGGAGCCATTATAAACCGAATATGAAATTATTATAAAATAATATTTCTAGCTTTTCCAAAGGTGCCCTTCACCCCTCTTATAAAAGGGAACTCCCCCTTCTCATTAATTCACACCTTCAAAGCCTTTTGGTTCGGCCAAACCCTGACCAAATACCCTCTTAACTTCACTCACTACAACATAGAGGCCTTAGTTTCAACAGAAAGCCAACCTAATGAGCCCTTTTGATCAAATCAAAAGGAAGAACCCGAAGAAGAGGTAATGTTTTCACCACCCTTTTTCAAATTCATTTCTTCTTCAACTTCTTCTTTATTTGTTATTACCATTATAAAATATTGAATCTAGTATCTCCTATATACTGTAATATTATTACAAATATTGTACAACCATATTCAGTATTCTATTCATCCTTTGAATGAAATGTCATCATACATGCGTACGTACGGCTTACCGTCTCCACATCGTGGTGTAATTGTTATTCAATATATTATTATTTGGATGGGTATAATAATGATTTATAATTCATGTAAATAATAAATATAACATGATAATGATTCTGTATATATGATATACCATCAAATTATATATTATTTTAATATCAAAATAATTGTATTTTCGCTCGTGCGTACGTTCGGACTACCGTCTCCACGAACGCGATGAGATTCATTCTCCATCGTATCCATTCAAGTATAATTATCATTTTATGATTTAAAAATAATGTTTAAGGACTTTATATAATTATGGATATGAATAAGATACAACCTATCCATTAAAAAAAATGGCTTACGTAACAAAACATATAAAAGAAAACGAGTAAGTTAACACTCA
Organism: Viscum album; assembly: GCA_963277665.1. Taxonomy (NCBI): domain Eukaryota; kingdom Viridiplantae; phylum Streptophyta; class Magnoliopsida; order Santalales; family Viscaceae; genus Viscum; species Viscum album. The sequence continues at coordinate 837,403,128 of OY728146.1, read as the reverse complement.
AAACAACGATAATACTAAGATATTATTAACAAATAAATGTTAAAAGATCATATATGATATCATATTAATGTATATGATTATTTTATAATTTAATAACAATTATTTCACCATTATAAAGGAGGTTAACCTACCCTTAACCAAGGAAAAAGTACAATGTAAGGGTTATTTCACAATCTCTTCATTATCCGAGGTTGTTTATAGGTGATTATATACTGGGACTTCTTTATCATCCACATCCATGTTTCTTAGAAAATGTATTTCAAACATTTTTACTATTTACTAGAATATGGGTTAAAGTAATTTACACCCTATTTTGACTTTTTATACGATGTTTATATAGGAATCTTTCTGTTGTTTTCCAAACGAGGTGCTTTTTAACCTTTTCGATAGAATTAAGGTAAGAATGTTTTTTTAACTTATACGGCGGGTGTGGCTATCTTCCACCATTATAAAATCTTTGAAGCTTTCCTTACAAGCTTATACGAATTTTTTCAAAGTAAATGTTTTATTTTATATTTATGTGAATTTTAAATGATTTCAAAAAATGGATATTTCTCTCAAATAGTTTTGATTTCATCTATGTCAACATCCTTTGATGGATTTTAAGATTATTTTAAGTTTATTTATTATGATACAAAACTTCCATATTGTAATGAAAATTTTGTGATTTTTTTGACTGTGGATGTGTTATTTTTATACCATTCATGGTTTATGGAGAAAGTATTGACATTTCATATTCTAGTTTTAATACGAATGTTTATGTTATGTTTAAACCTGTTCATATGAGGAATGCATTAGACTTATTATGTGACGGGTGGAGGCCGCTATAGTTCCTCGATGCGTCGGTAGGTCTCATGAGACAAACTAGTGTCTTGGCACAAGGCCTTGGAAAAATCTTATTTGTAGTCTTGGCACGAGGCCTTGGCTATGTGATTATGATAGTCTGACATTATGCATTCCATCATTATGAAAGTGGTTATTGACATTTCATGTGATTATTCGATTAGTAGAATATCCATGTGAATAAGTAAATGGCATTATTTCATTTTAATTTTTCCATACTATGTTGAAGTTAAAGTTTAAAATGATTTTGTTTTAGTTATACATTGCCTTAAATGTTTATTATTATTTATGAAATTTTCTGCTATATTGTTATCCTTACTGGGCATTTGAGCTCACCCCTTTCAATGTTTTATTTTTCTCAGGATGTGAAGAAGTAATTTATGAATGACCTACAGGGATAATATGTGGGGATATGAGTGTGGACTATGAAGAAAACATGTTGTTGTAGTTTTCATTTTTATGATGTAATGTAAGACTTATGAATATATCTAGTGTTTCCAAGGATACTAAATCAATCGGTCTTTCGATATTTGAGCTTTCTTGTGATCATTTCAATGTTATGTAATAATGCACCGACTCTGGGTAACTAGGGTCGGGGCGTTACAGTTGGTATCAGAGGATGTTTAGTACAAACCTTGGAAGCCAGATTTAGATAAACTCTGATTAGAGCACATAGACCTAAGATGGTCTTTGAGGATTAGTATAGAAGAACTTCATATAATTTTGGTATTATAGAGATTTTGTAACACCCCGAGCTTCCACGATATGCTTCTCTTTCAATAATGCAATAGCTTGTATTGTACGCAAGTTCGAGATTCTTACACACCGCGACCAATCAAAATAGCCATTATGAATAGTAATACCCACTTTTTGAAATTATATATATTTTATATTTCAAAATGGACTTAATTTTTGGATTAGGAATATTGAAATTAGCCTATGTTGAATTTTTGGTATTCTTCTGAGAACTTCCAATTTTTTATGAATAGTGAAAAATACTTAAAAACAAATTTTTTAATCAAAATAATTTATAGTGATAAATTATACTATTGAGTGGTTTTAAAGAATAATTAGAATATATTTTTACCATTTTATCCAATGGTGGTCATTATAATTAATTTCACTTTGAAATTGGACATAAACAATTGTCAATCTTTTGATACACATTGTTTCTTAAAAATACTCTATTTGTTATGACAGCGGGAATTAATTATAAAATTAATTAATGAAAATTATATGTTTCGAATTGTGTAAAATAGACATAATTTTTGAATTCAGAATATCAATTATAGCTTAGGGTGAAATTTTGGCATTGTTATGAAAAACTTCAATTTTTGATGAATAGTGAAACCACTAAGTGGTAGTTAAAAAACAGATTTTTCGTTTAAATGAAACATTACCACTTCTGTGATTTGATTTTCAAAAATCCGACATAAATGGTTGTCATTAGGATGTAAAATGTGGTTCAATGGGATTAAAATAATTTTTTAGTGAATAGTAACTTTTAAGTTTAATTAATCGCGATTAAAGGTAATTAGTGAAATTTAAGGTAAAAATGATATTATAAAAATATTAAAATACCTTTACACTTGTCCCACCTATATTTTATGAGTCATGGCCGACCAAGACAATCCATGGGTCAACTTGGGGACCCCATGGAGCTACTTTGGTAGGAAAATGACATTAAAAACGTTTTATTTAAAGTTAAAATAAAAATGTCACAAACATAAGTTGTTTTACTAAAACAATTTTTAAATGGGGTTATAAAAGTCATATTTTTTACTATAAATATTCAATAGAAAGATAAAACTATTTCCTACATCATGATACTTTTTTTTATAATTTTTAAACATTAAATAAATTAAATTATCTATGACACCATGATGATGCAACAACTACCTCATTAATTAACGATTTAAATAAAATGAAAAGATAATGTTAAATCTAAGACTTACACTTGTAAAAAACCTATTGGATGAGTATATTTCAAACCCTTATCACCTTATCCTCGAAATATTTCATTGTGGGACCTTTATAATCCGAAAATCATTTCATAATAAAGTAACATTTCAATCTTTCCAAGAGTGCCCCTTCTCTCCTCTTATAAAAGGCCCCCACCACTATCACCTTACTCACACCACCAAAGACTTTGGGCTCAGCCAAACTCTGCCCAAATACTCTCTCAACTTACCTCCCTTACTCCTAGAAGCCTCACCTTTGGCAGAAGTCTTCCCAAGGAAGCCTTTGGCTCAAATCAAAAAGTGTTACCCGATTTTAAGGTAATGTCTTCTCTACTGTTGTTTTGTTTTATTTTGCTTCTCCAACCCATTAAACTCTTTTTATTCCTTTCTTTTGTAACAAAAACAGTATCTAAAATATTCTAGTATGTTGTTATGATAAGGATTTGGTTTACACTTACACACACCTTCGTCTAATGGTTAAAGAACATACTGTTTCTGTGGGTGGCGAAATACTGCCTCACGAAACGATGATTGTTCAATATTATTTTAACACCTCTAATGGTGGCCATTTTAATGACACTATTTTCATATATGATATATATATTATGTTTATGTTTTCCTTATGATTCTTTATTTCTCATTTATTGCATACTTTATGATTTCAATTATGGGTAAACGCGATAATTTCATTTTAGGAAGTGCGGACTACCGCCCCCTCAAAGTGATTTGAATCATTAATGCCATATGTGGGATGTATAAAGGATGGAGTAAATGGTATTATACATTATATTATACTGGAATTATATTATACCTTTATACAATTATAATTTCATTCCATTAAATACGAAATAGAAATGAAAGTAGCGTTCATGCGTACGTACGGCTTACCGTCTCCATGAACAGTGCATTTCATTTCTTACCTCTAAATGTTATGAAATATTATAAATGAATATATATACTGGATATATATGATGTATATTATATATACATCATGAATATAATTATGGATATAATGTATATATTACCACATGAACAAAGTGTAATTATAAGAAGTTTATTTTTTGACTCAAGTACCTAAGATCGACAAAACGACTATTATAAACTTAAATAATTACATAATGTTCATGACATGGTAATAAGTGATATAAAAGGAATAATGAACTTAGGTTCTTAATAAGGTAGAGATTAACTCTAGTTTATTATTCAGGAGGTTAAGGAGCGGTCGAGTCAAGTCGGACACGAGGTAAGGGAACTTTTTAACCCAATTTCCATTCTTTGGGTTAATCTCCTACTTTCAAATTATGTCATGATATTATTATGTATTATCTTATATTTGTACTTAAATTATGTGTACCTATAGTGAATACACATAATAGATCTATTTTATTTTAAAAATGATCTTTTTAAGGGACTTCGTCTCAATCTCCTTTCATTGAGGCATATTTTGTTTTTATACACAAATTTCTTTTATACGGTGTATAAACCCCTTTGACTTTTACTTTTATTAAAAAGGAATCTTTTTATACGAAGCATTTTTACTAAAAGACAAAAGGAATGGTTTTTCTTACGTATGCGGCGACAACGATTTCTCTGCCGCCATGACTATTATTTGAGTTTTGGATTCCTCTATAAGCCATAACTTCTTTTTTTTAAAGAAAAACAAATACCATGTTTTACTTTTCTTTTATTTTGGTATTGAAAATGGTTTTGATAAAGTTTTTATTATATCAATGTGTTGTATTGATATCTTGTGATTGAAGTGTGGAAATATTATGTTTCCTTTATGCATGTTTTATGTTATACAATTATGTCATGGTTTATGATATGTTTAAACCTGTTCATATGAGGAATGCATTGAACTTAATAAGTGACAGGTGGAGCCCGCTATAGCTCCTCGATGTATCGGTAGGTCTCATGAGACAAACTAGTGTCTTGACACGAGGCCTTGACAAAATCTTATTTGTGGTCTTGGAACGAGGCCTTGGCTATATGGTTATGATAGTCTGGAATTATGCATTCCATCATTATGAAAGTGGTTATTGATATTTCATATGATTATTCGACTAGTAGAATATCCATGTGAGTAAGTAAATGGCATTATTTCATCTTAATTTTTCCATATTATGCTAAAGTTCAAGTTTAAAAGGATTTTGTTTTAGTTATACACTACCTTAAATGTTAATGTTTATTTATGAAAGCTTATGCTATATTGTTATCCTTACTGAGCATCTGAGCTCACCCCTTTCAATGTTTTAATATTTTCTAGGATGTGAAGAAGTATTTTATGAATGACCTGTAGGGATAGTCAGAAGAGGATATGAGTGTGGACTATGGAGACTTTGTTATTGTAGTTTTTCACTTTATGATGTAATGTAACATTTATGAATGTATCTAGTGTTTCCAAGGCTACTAAACTAATTGGTCTTTCAAGACTTGATCTTTTGTGATCATGCAAATATTACACAATAATGCACCGACTCTGGGTAACTGGGGTCGGGGCGTTACAGTTGGTATCAGAGGCAGTTTAGTACTAACCTTCGAAGCTAGATTTAGATAAAATCTGATTAGAGCACATAACCCAAAGATAGACTTTGAGGATTAGTAAAGAAGAACTTCCTAGAATTTTGGTAGTATAGAGATTTTGTGAGTTTTCTGAGAAATACATCCCAGTCTGGATACGAGTAGGTAGAGGCGGCTCTAGCACAGATGTACCTAGGGGTAAAATCCGAAAACACCGCTTTGAGCTAGACTCGAATGAGAACTGGTGCACGACAACGGGCCTTGCTACACTCTTGGTTACGACACTCCCGGGGGATATGCTTAGGATAATTCTCATTTTCTTCACAAACCATTATGAAGGGTTTATGAGTATATAATTCCTCAAAGAAAACGTTTATTTTTATGATTATAGATTATATCCATAAATAGTTCAATTAGTGTTAAGTGTTTTACAAGTACGGAATTATGTATTTTGATTCATAAACTAATCTAGTTTATGCCATTGTTTAGAAATGGCACCCAGTGGAAGGAATGTAAACCGTATCAATGCACACACTCCGTGTAGGTATTTCCCTCCTGCTCAAGATAATTATTATGGAGCTAGAGATACAACTAGTGCTGATCAACTTGTTACCATACTGGGACAACTCACTCAGGTTATGAATAACAACCTTACTCGTATGGGGCACCCTGATCCGCAACGTGGAGGATCAATGTTAGACCGCTTCATGAGGCAACAACCACCAACATTTAATGGGGGGTACAAATCCATTAGTAGGTGAGCAATGGATAAAATCCTTAGAGAAAATATTCCACGCCTTGGTGAGTAGCGAAAGGGAGAAGGTTATTATGGCAGTTTACCGCCTCACTGGAGATGCCAATCAATGGTGGTAATTGATTAAAAATACAAAGGAAGATGAATAAGTATCAAGTATGGAATGGAGAGAGTTCAAAGATATTTTCTTTGAAAAACACTTTCCTCGTGACCATCGAGCAGATATAGAAATGCAATTTCTGAGTCTGAGACAAAAGGAGGATGAGAATGTCGCAAAGTATGAGGCCAACTTTACAAGGTTAGCGAGGTATGCTACATATTATATACGTAACCCAAGAAGTAAGATTGATAGTTTCTTTGATGGTTTAAAACCATTTCTCCGTCGAGCTTTAGTATCACAATCCTTCTCATCGTACGAAGATATTGTCTCTTGTGCTATCAAGACAGAAAAGGAATTCTCTAAGTCTTATGACAACAAAGTAAAGCAAGAGAAGAAGAGAACGGTGGAACAAGAGACAGATAAAGGGAAAAAGGGAAAGAAGGATTTTCTATTATGTGATAATTGTGGGAAGAATCACCCCGGTGCTTTCCTAAAAGGAATGTGAGTTTGTTATAAATGTGGAGAAAAAGGTCACCAGGCTCGTGATTTCAAGGGAAAGAAAGACGCTATCAATGTTGAATGCTACAATTGTAGAGAAATGGGTCATTATGAAAATGAATTTCCTAAGCATCAGGGAAACTTACCTCAGAAAAGGCCAAGGGATCAAGGCCAATCTTACGCTGTGACTACAGTTGAAGCGGAATAATTAATGTATTGGTGCTTTTGGACTAAAGGATTATATTCTGGTTATAATAATAATGTGATATATATAAGGATTGTACTGCAGTACTTGTTGTTTTCAATAAGGGATTAATATGATGAAGGTAATCATATTTTTATTATGTGAAAATAAGAGAAACTTTTCTTTGTTTGGGGAATCTAATGTTACAATTGATTTTGGAATTTAAGGACCTTTTAGAGAAAGTATGGACGGAGGTATTTTGGATAACTATATAGGTTGGAATGGATTAAGTTGAACTTTGGATAGTATTGTTTAAGGTTAAAACATTTATGAAGATTATTTTTGGAATATTATAAAACTATAGTATAGGAAAAGGACAACCTGCAGGTTGGGGGATAACCCGTCGCGTCGGACAAAGATGTAGGAATCGAACCCACAACCATAGTTCGACAAGCCTTTATTACCTAACACTAGCCTACAGGAAGTCCCTGGTTATTACAAAATAGTTTTACTAATCTAAATCATAGGTGTTAATATTTGGAACCTTATACAATTAGGATAAATAGAATATTTTTGAGTTCTATTACCTTTTAGAGTGAAAGATGGGTTTGTGGTAAAAATTTATTAAAGAATGAAAGTCTACATGACAAGTATGTATATTCCCTTACGTTCTTAGTAAATCTCCTAAATAAATTCCTCAACTTTATAAAAGGTAACTTAAAACAAAAACGTTGCCGGTTAACTTTACAACTGGGGATTCAATGACCGTTTCACCAATCAAAAGTTTGTGATTTTCTTATGGTTAACTTTCTCCTAATCCTGTTTTCTAAAAATCTCCTTCAAACCTTGATGGTTTGTTTTTCTTCCATATCCATATTTTCATAGAATCCTAGTATGGGAAATCTCGGGTGACCTTTGTACTTATCTTTCTTTCTTTTAAAGTTATATTTTTATTAACCTTATTTCCGATGTGGGTTTTCCACAAAGGTATTTTCTATTTTCAACCTTTTATTTTCAAAGAAAAATTTCAAATTGCGAGGAAACAATTTATTGGAGGGGAGAATGTAACACCCCGAGCTTCCACGATACGCTTCTCTTTCAATAATGCAATAGCTTGTATTGTACGCAAGTTTGAGATTCTAACACACCGCGACCAATAAAAATAGCCATTATGAATAGTAATACCCACTTTTTGAAATTATATAAAATTTATATTTCAAAATGGACTTCATTTTTGGATTCTGAATATCGAAATTAGCCTATGTTGATATTTTGGTATTTTTCTGAGAACTTCCAATTTTTAATGAATAGTGAAAAATAATTAAAAACAAATTTTTAAATCAAAATAATTTATAGTGATAAATTATACTATTTAGTGGTTTTAAATTATAATTAGAATATATTTTTACCATTTTATCCAATGGTGGTCATTAGAATTAATTTCACTTTGAAATTGGACGTAAACAATTGTCAATCTTTTGATATATATTGTTTCTAAAAAACACGCTATTTGTTATGACAGTGGGAATTAATTATAAAATTAATTAATTCAACTTATATGTTTGTAATTTTTTAAAATAGACATCATTTTTGAATTCGGAATATCAATTATAGCTTAGGGTGAAATTTTGGCATTGTTCTAAAAAAGGTCAATTTTTGATGAATAGTGAAACCACTAAGTGGTAGTTAAAAAACTGATTTTTCGTTTAAATGAAACATTAACACTTCTGTGATTTGATTTTCAAAAATCTGACATACATGGTTGTCATTAGGAAGTAAAATGTGGTTCAATGGGATTAAAATAATTTATTGGTGAATAGTAACTTTTAAGTTTAATTAATCGCGATTAAAGGTAATTAGTGAAATTTAAGGTAAAAATGATATTATAAAAGTATGAAAATACCTTTACACTTGTCCTAACTCTATTGTATGAGTCATGGAAGACCAATACAATCCATGGGTCAACTTGGGGACCCCATGGAGCCACTTTGGTAGGAAATTGACATTAAAAACTTTTTATTTAAAGTTAAAATAAAAATGTCACAAACATAAGTTGTTTTACTAAAACAATTTTTAAATGGGTTTATACAAGTAATATTTGTGACTATAAATATTAATTAGAAATAAAAAAATATTTCCTACATCATGATACTTTTTTTATAATTTTTAAACATTATATAAATTAAATTATTTATGACACCATGATGATGCAGCGATTACCTCATTAATTAACGATTTAAATAAAATGAAAAGATAATGTAAAATATAAGACATAAAATTTTAAAAAACCTATTTTATGAGTATATTTAGAACCCTTATCACCTTAGCCTAGAAATATATCATTGTGGGTCCTTTAGAATCCGAAAATCATTTCATAATAATGTAACATTTCAATCTTTCCAAGAGTGCCCCTTCTCTCCTCTTATAAAAGGCCCCCACCACTATCACCTTAATCACACCTTAAAAGCCTTTTGGCTCGGCCAAACTCTACCAAAATACTCTCTCAAATTTCCTCACTTACTCCTAGAAGCCTCACTTTTGTCAGAAGTCTTCCCAAGGAAGCCTTTGGCTCAAATCAAAAAGAGTTACCCGATTTTAAGGTAATGTCTTCTCTAATGTTGTTTTGTTTTATTTTCTTTCTCCAACCCCTTATACTCATTTTATTCCTTTATTTTGTAACAAAACCAGTATCTAAAATATACTATGATGTTTTTATGATAAGGATTTAGTTTACACTTACACACACCTTCGTCTAATGGTTAAAGAACATACTGTTTCTGTGGGTGGCAAAATACTGCCTCACGAAACGATGATTGTTCAATATTCTTTTAACACCTCTAATGGTGGCAATTTTGATGACACTATTTTCATATATGATATATATATTATGTTTATGTTTTCCTTATGCTTCTTTATTTCTCATTTATGGCATACTTTATGATTTCTATTATGGGTAAATGCGATAATTTCATTTTAGGAAGTGCGGACTACCGCGCCCTCAAAGTGATTTGAATCGTTAATGCCATATGTGGGATGTATAAAGGATGGAGTATATGGTATTATACATTATATTATACTGGAATTATATTATACCTTTATATAATTATAACTTCATTCCATTAAATACGAAATAGAAATGAAAGTAGCGTTCATGCGTACGTACGGCTTACCGTCTCCATGAACGGTGCATTTCATTTCTTACCTCTAAATGTTATGTAATATTATAAATTAATGTATATACTGGATATATATTATGTATATGATATATAAATCATGAATATAATTATGGATATAATGGATATATTACCACATGAACAAAGTGTATTTATAAGAAGTTTATTTTTTGACTCAAGTACCTAAGATCGACAAAACGACCGTTATAAACTTAAATAATTACATAATGTTAATGATATGGTAATAAGTGATATAAAAGGAATAATGAACTTAGGTTCTTAAGAAGGTAGAGATTAACTCTAGTTTATTATTCAGGAGGTTAAAGAGCGGTCGAGTCAAGTCGGACACGAGGTAAGGAAACTTCTTAACCCAATTTTCATTCTTTGGGTTAATCTCCTACTTTCAAATTATGTCTTGATATTATTATGTCTTATCTTATATTTGTACTTACATTATGTATACCTATAGTGAATACACATAATAGATCTATTTTATTTTAAAAATGATCTTTGTAAGGGACTTCATCTCAATCTCCTTTCATTGAGGCATATTTTGTTACTATACACAAATTTCTTTTATACGGTGTATAAACCCCTTTGACTTTTACTTTTATTAAAAATGAATATTTTTATAGGAAGCGTTTTTACTAAAAGACAAAAGGAATGTTTTTTCTTACGTATGCGGAGACAATGACTTCTCCGCCTCCATGACTATTATTTGAGTTTTGGCTTCCTCTATAAGCCATAACTTCTTTTTTTAAAAGAAAAACAAATACCATGTTTTAATTTTCTTTTATTTTGGTATTGAAAATGGTTTTGATAAAGTTTTTATTGTATCAATGTGTTGTATTGATATCTTGTGATTGAAGTGTGGAAATCTTATGTTTCCTTTATGCATGTTTTATGTTATACAATTATGTTATGGTTTATGATATGTTTAAACCTGTTCATATGAGAAATGAATTGGACTTAATAAGTGACGAGTGGAGCCCGCTATAGCTCCTCGATGCATCGGTAGGTCTCATGAGACAAACTAGTGTCTTGGCACGAGGCCTTGACAAAATCTTATTTGTGGTCTTGGCACGAGGCCTTGGCTACGTGGTTATGATTGTCTTGCATTATGCATTACATCATTATGAAAGTGGTTATTGATATTTTATGTGATTATTTGACTAGTAGAATATCCATGTGAAAGTAAATGGCATTATTTCATTTTACTTTTGCCATATTATGCTAAAGTTCAAGTTTAAAAGGCTTTTGTTTTAGTTATAAATTGCCTTAAATGTTAATGTTTATTTATGAAAGCTTCCACTATATTGTTATCCTTACTGAGAATCTGAGCTCACCCCTTTTAATGTTTTAATATTTTCCAGGATGTGAAGAAGTATTTTATGAATGACCTACAGGGATAGTTAGAAGAGGATATGAGTGTGAACTATGGAGAATTTGTTATTGTAGTTTTTCACTTTATGATGTAATGTAAAACTTATGAATGTATCTAGTGCTTCCAAGGCAACTAAACTAATCGGTCTTTCGAGACTTGATCTTTTCTGATCATGCCAATATTACACAATAATGCACCGACTCTGGGTAACTAGGGTTGGGGTGTTAAAGATTTTGTGAGTTTTCCGAGCAGTACATCCCTGTCTAGATACGAGAAGGTAGAGGAGGATCTGGCACAAATGTACCTAGGGGTGAAACCTGAAAACACCGCTTTGAGCTGGACTCGAACGGGAACTGGTGCACGACAACGGGCCTTGCTGCACTCTTGGTTATGACACTCTCAGGGGATATTCTTAGGATAACTCTCATTTTCTTTACAAATAATTATGAAAGGTTTATGAGTATATACTTTCTCAAAGAAAACATTTTTTATGATTATGGATTACATCTATAAAAAGTTCAATTTATGTTAAGTGTTTTATAAGTATGGGATTATGTATTTTGATTCATAAAATGATCTAGTTTATGCCATTGTTTAGAAATGGCTCCTAGTGGAAGAAATGGAAACCATATCAATTCATGTACTCCATGTAGGGATTTCTCTCCTACTCAAGATAATTATAGTGGAGCTGGTGATGCAACTGGTGCCGATCAGCTAATCCCCATACTGGGACAAATCACTCAGGTTATGAATAATAACCTTAACCGTATGGAGCACCCTGATCCGTAGTGTGGAGGATCAATGTTAGATCGCTTCATGAGGCAACAACCACCAATGTTAAATGGGAGTACAAATCCCTTAGTAGCTGAGAAATGGATACATTCTCTAGAGAAAATATTTTAGGCATTGGGGAGTAGTGAAAGGGAAAAAGTTATCATGGCAGTTTACCGCCTCACTGGAGATGCTGATCAATGGTGTTCATTGACTCAAACCATGAATGAAGATGATGCAGTATCAAATATGGAATGGAGGGAGTTCAAAGATCTATTTTTAGAAAAATACTTTCCTCATGACCATCGAGCAGATATGGAAAGACAATTTCTGAGTCTGAGACAAAAGGAAGATGGGAATGTCACAAAGTATGAGTCTAACTTTACAAGGTTAACAAGGTATGCTGGAGATTATATACGTAACCCAAGAAGTAATATTGATCGTTTCTTTGATGGGTTAAAACCATTTATTCGTCGAGCATTAGTCTCACAATCCTTCTCGTCGTACGAAGACATTGTCTCATGTGCTATCAAGACAGAAAAGTAATTCTCAAAGTCTTATGACTTTAAAGCAATGAAAGAGAAGAAGAGACATACTGATCAATCTGGGAATGGAAATAAGGGAAGAAGAAAAGGTTGAATATCCATCCTGTGGTAAATGTGGGAAGAAACACCCCGGTACTTGCTTGAAGAGAACGAGAGTCTGTTACATGTGTGGTGAAAAAGGCCACCAAGCTCTTGATTGCAAGGGGAAGAAGGAAGCTACCAATGTTCAGTGCTACAATTGCAGGGAGATGGGACATTATGCAAATGAATGTCCTAAGCGTCAGGGGAATGTACCTCAGAAAAGGCCAAGGGATCAAGGCCAAGCTTATGCTATCACTACTGCTGAGGTAGAAGCTCCGAAAGAGGTGGTGGCAGGTAATTTAATGGTTTCCTCAAGTTTAGCAAATGCATTATTTGATTCTGGATCATCGCATTGTTTCATATCTTCCCAGTTTTCTAAGAAAAGTAGATATTTCCAATTTGATTTAATAAGGGAGTTGTCAGTTAAAACTCCTAAGGGAAGTATCATTGCAATAATGTTTTGTAAATCAGTCCCCATTAGAGCATATAAATGTTCTCTATTTGATGATCTCATCGTCATACCTATGATTTAGTTTGATATAATCCTCAGTATGGACTGGATTTCAGATCATGATGCGAAGATTTATTGTAAGAAGAAGGAGGTTACAATTTTTGATGATGATGATAAGGAACACCTTATCTTCAGAGAAGAATAGTCACCCCCTAATTCTTATCTAGATCCACCCCCCAGTAGCACAAATAAATTCAATTATTGGGGAGGAAGAGAATGAAATGACTGTGGGTGAGGAAAGAAATGTTCAAATAGAGGATGTACCTGTTGTAAAAGAATATATAGATGTATTTCTAGAAGATTTACCTGGACATCCTCTAGAACAAGAAGATGAGTTTTCCATTGATTTAATTCCTGGATCAAGGCCTATATCAAATACCCCTTATAGAATGGACACTGTGGAATTAGTTGAACTAAAGAAACAACTAGAGGAATTGAGTAATAAGGGATTTATTCACCCTAGTGTTTCTCCATGGGGAGCCCCTATTCTTTTTGTTATAAAGAAAGATGGATCTATGAGGTTATGTATCGATTACAGGGAGATCAATGCCATAACAATAAAGAAAAAGTATCCCCTACCTCGCATTGATGATTTATTTGACCAAATACATGGAGATCAATACTTTTCAAAGATTGACCTTTGATCTGGATACCATCAGTTGTGTGTGAAGAAGGAAGACATTCTGAAGACAACATTTCGAACCAGGTACGGGCATTACGAGTATACAGTAATGCCTTTTGGATTGACTAATGCACCCTCTATATTCATGGATCTGATGAATAGAGTTTTCAAGTAATATCTCGATGAATTTGTGGTAGTATTTATTGATGATATCTTGGTATACTCCAAAAGCTATGAAGATCATGAAAATCACTTGTGCATTATCCTGAAGACTATGAGAAGACATGAATTTTATGGGAAGTTTAGCAAGTGTGAATTATAGCTTCAAGATATTTCTTTTCTTGGCCATATTGTCTCTAAAGATGGAATCTCTGTTGATCCTTCTAAGACCAAGGAAATCCAAGAATGGATTGCACCTACGAGTATAACTGAGGTACGTAGTTTTATTGGTTAGGCAGGTTATTATCGATGTTTCTTCCAGAATTTTTCCCGATTGGCTAACCCATTAACAAAGCTCACACGTAAAGGGGTTAAATTTGTTTGGAAAAAAGAGTTTGAAGAATATTTCGAAGAACTGAAGAGAAGATTAGTCAATGCTCCAATATTGAATCTACCATCAGGGAATGATGGGTACGTTATTTATAGTGATGAATCGAAGAAGGGACTTGGTTGTGTCCTTATGCAGAATGATAGGGTTATTGCCTATGCATCACGACAGTTAAAAATTCATGAACAAAACTATCCTACTCATGATCTCGAGTTAGCAGCTGTGATATTTGCTTTGAAGATATGGAGGCACTACCTCTATGGTGAAAAAATGTGAGATTTATACTGATCACAAGAGTTTGAAGTATATTTTATCACAAAAAGAACTCAACATGAGGCGAAGGAGATGGCTTTAATTACTCATGGATTATGATTGTACGATACACTACCACCCGGGGAAAGCAAACAAGGTGGCAGATGCTTTGAGCAGAAAATACCATGGAGTTTTGAACATGATGAGAATTGAAAGGGATCTAATTTTCATGGATCTAGTGAATATGGACATGGGAATAACCAGGGAAGGTGAAACATCAATACTTTTTCAAATGGTTGCCAAACCATCTTTACGAGAAAGGATTAAGAGTTCTTAGACCGATGATGAAGAATTTCAAAAGAAGATTAAAGATGTGACTGATGGTATATTGAGAGACTTTGTGTATGAAGAAGGAATTTGGAAATTCAGGAAGAGACTTTGTGTTCCCGATATACCTGATCTAAAAAGGGAATGGCTGGATTATGCTCATAGTTCCAATTTCTCTATACACCCTGGGAGCACCAAAATGTATAGAGATTTGAAGGAACATTTTTGGTGGGACAACTTGAAGAGGGAGATTTCCGATTTTGTGTCAAGATGTATGGTTTGTCAACAAGTGAAAGCTGGAAGGCAACCGCCTGGTGGAGTATTGCAACCTCTTCCCATATCGGAGTGGAAATGGGACAATATTACGATGGACTTTTTCATGGGGCCACCAAAGACTCCTAGAAGGAACGATGCAATATGGGTTATTGTTGATCATCTTACCAAGTCAACACATTTTCTTTCTATAAGAGAAGATCTACCACTGGAACGTCTAGCAAGACTATATATTAATGAAGTTGTGCGACTTCAGGGAGTACCACTATTGATTGTCTCTGATCATGATCCTCGTTTTACTTCAAGATTCTGGAAAATTCTTCAGAAATCCTTGGATACTGAACTTCATTTGAGCACTGCCTACCACCATCAAACAGATGGACAATCAGAATGAACTATTCAAACCTTACATGACATGTTGAGATCCTGCTCACTTGACTTTTAGGGTATGTGGGATAAAAATTTACCTCTGGTAGAATTTTACTATAACAATAGCTTCCATTCGAGTATTCAGATGGCACCATATAAAGAGTTATACGGAAAGAGATGTCGCACACCAACCTGTTGGGATGACGTTGGTGAAAGAAAACATGTAGGTCCAGAACTGGTGGAGGAAATGATGGAAAAGGTGAAGGTAATCCAAAATCACATCAAAGCAGCTCAAAGTAGGGAGAAGAGCTATACTGATAATCGGAGGAAGGATTTGTAATTTCAAGTCGGTGATCATGTTTTTCTGAAGGTATCTCCATGGAAGGGAGTCATACATTTTGGTAAGAAAGGTAAATTGAGTCCCAGGTATATTGGACCTTTCAAAATTCTAAAACGAATTGGGGCTGTAGCTTACCGATTGGCAATGCCGCAAAGTCTCTCCAAAGTTCACGATGTGTTCCACATATCTCTATTGAAGAAATAAATGCCTGACCCAACGCATGTACTCACCTACGAGGAATTAGAACTGGAACCCGATCTATCTTATTTCGAAGAGCCTGTCAATATTCTTGATACAAGAGAACAAGTGCTGAGAAATCAGACGACGCGTCTGGTAAAAGTTTTGTGGAGAAACCATAAGATGGAAAAGGCAACGTGGGAACCCAAGGAACTTATGATTAAGAACCACCCGAGTCTTTTCATGCGGTAGTATTCTAGAAATTTCGAGGACGAAATTATTTGAAGGAGGGGAGAATGTAACACCCCAAGCTTCTACGGTACGCTTCTCTTTGAATAATATGATAGCGTGTGTTGTACGCAACATCGCGTTCTAACACACCACAACCAATCAAACTAGCCGTTATGAATAGTAATACCTACTTTTTGAAATTATATATATTTCCAAATGGGATTTATTTTTGGATTCGGAATATCAAAATTATCCTAAGTTGAATTTTTGGTATTTTTCTGAGAACTTCCAATTTCTATGAATAGTGAAAAATTCTTATAAAGAACTTTTTTAATAAAAATAATTTATAGTGATAAATTACACTATTGAGTGGTTTTAAAGTATAATTAGAATATATTTTTACCATTTTATCCAATGGTGTTCATTAGAATTAATTTCACTTTGAAATTGGACATAAACAATTGTCAATCTTTTGATATATAATATTTCTTAAAAACACGCTATTTGTTGTGACAACGGGAATTAATTATAAAATTAATTAATGAAACATATATGTTTGGAATTTTGTAAAATATAAATCATTTTTAATTCGGAATATAAATTATTTCTTAGGGTGAAATTTTGGCATTGTTCTGAAAAACTTCAATTTTTGATGAATAGTGAAACCACTAAGTGGTAGTTAAAAAACTGAATTTTTCATAAAACATAATTTTACCACTTCTGTGAGTGGAATTTCAAAAATATGAGAGACACGGTTAATATCAAGTAGTAAAATGTGGTTCAAGGAGATGAAAATAATTTTTGGTGAATAGTAACTTTTTACTTTTATTTACCACGGTTAAAAGTAAATACTGTAATTAAGGGTAAAAATGATATTAATATTACCCTAACATATGTCCTAAATCTATTGGACAAGTTTATCTCGACCAAAAACAACCTTAGGAATAAAATATTATCATTTAGGTCCACTTGGATTAGATTAGGACATTTATTATTATTTACTTCAAAGAAGAGTTAAAAGAGTTAAAATCAAAGTTTATTTACTAAAACATTTTTAATATAGGGTTATACAAAAGATAAATTCGATTGTAAATTTTAATTATAAAGATAAAAATATTTCCTAAATAATTATATTTTATTTATAATTTTTAGTCATTAAATAATTTAATTTATTTATGACACAATAATGATACAGTAATGACCATAATAGTGAAAAATTAAAATAATTGATATTATAAATACCCAAATAAATATAATTTGAGACTTTTTATGAATTAAAATAATTTTATTGGTTAATATGACATGTTAGGATTGACTTAATTAACTTTTTTATAAGTAATCATTCTGTTATAATTTTCACAAAAATCAATTATTGAATAGTGTCAAAATTGTCATAAAAGATTTTTTAAAACAAATATTATATTATTAATTGATATTAAATTCCTAAAAATCTAAGTTTCGGCCATGAGACTTATATCATGATAGGTGTATCATTAAGGGACCACTTTGGGGTCTTTTGGATGTATATAGTATGTTTATTACCTATATAATATAAAAATACATTGTGACATGATAAATGTTAAACTAATTAACTAAGAGTTAAAACTAAAAGATAAGGTTAATACAGTGACCCAACCCTATCTAAATTATATTGGTTGAGTGGTTTTAGACCCATACCCAACTTCACTTTTAAATAATCCACTTTTGAGCCATTAGAAACCGAATATGAAATTATTATAAAATAATATTTCTAGCTTTTCCAAAGGTGCCCCTCACCCCACTTATAAAAGGGCACTCCCACTTCTCATTAATTAACACCTTAAAAGCCTTTTGATTTGTCCAAAACCTGACCAAATACTCTCTCAACTTACCTCAATACAACCTAGAGGCCTTAGTTTGATCAGAAAGCCAACCTATGGATCCCTTTTGATCAAATCAAAAAGAAGAACCCGAAGAAGAGGTAATGTTTTCACCACCCTTTTTAAAATTAATTTCTTCTTCAACTTATTCTTTCTTTGTTATTAAAAATATAAAATAATTAATCCAGTATCTCATATATACTGTAATATTATTATAAATATGGTACAACATTATTCAGTATTCTATCCATCCTTTGAATGACATGTCACCATATGTGCATACGTACGACTTACCGTCTCCACATCGTGGTGTAATTGTTATTCAATATATTATTATTTGTATGGGTATAATAATGATTTATAATTCATGTAAATAATAAATATAACATTATAATTATTATTTATATATGATATACCATCCAATTATATATTATTTTAATATCAAAAGAATGATATTGTCACTCGTGCGTACGTACGGACTACCGTCTCCACGAACATGATGAGATTCATTCTCCATCGCATCCATTCAAGTATAATTATCATTTGATGATTTAAAAATAATGTTTAAGGACTTTATATCATTCTGGATATGAATAATATACATCCTATACATAACAAAAATTTCTTACGTAACAAAACATATAAAAGAAAATGAGTTAGTTAACACCCGAAACAATGATAATACTAAGATATTATCAACAAATCAATGTTAAAAGTTCATATATGATATCATATTAATGTATATGATTCTTTTATAATTTAATAACAATTATTTCACCATTATACAGGAGGTTAACCTACCCTCAACCAAGGAAAATGTACAAGGTAAGGGTTATTTCACAATCTCTTCATTATCTGAGGTTGTTTATACGTGATTATCTAATGTGACTTCTTTATCATCCACATCCATGTTTCTTAAAAAATGTATATCAAACATTTTTAATTTTTACTAGAATATAGATTAAAGTCATTTACACCCTTTTTTGACTTTTTATAAGAGGTTTATAAAGGAATATTTCCGTCGTTTTCCAAACAAGGTGCTTTTTAACCTTTTCGAAAGAATTAAGGTAAGAATGTTTTTTTAACTTATACGGCGGGTGCACCTATCTTCTGCCGTTATAAAATCTTCGAAGCTTCCCTTACAAGATTATAATAAAATTTTCATAGTAAAAGTTTTATTTTATAATTATTTGACTTTTAAATGATTTCAAAAAGTGATATTTCTCTTAAATAGTTTTGATTTCATCTATGTCAACATCCTTTGATGGATTTTAAGATTATTTGAAGTTGATTTATTATGATACAAAACTTCCATTTTTTATTGAAGGTTTTGTTATTTTTTTGGCTATGGATATGTTATTTTTATACCATTCATGGTTTATGGAGAAAGTATTGACATTTCGTATGCTAGTATTAATACGAATGTTTATGTTATGTTTAAACCTGTTCATATAAGGAATGCATTGGACTTATTATGTGACGGGTGGAGCCCGCTATAGCTCCTCGAAGCATCGGTAGGTCTCATGAGATAAACTAGTGTCTTGGCACAAGGCCTTGGTAAAATCTTATTTGTAGTCTTGGCACGAGGCCTTGGCTATGTGGTTATGATAGTCTGGCATTATGCATTAAATCATTATGAATGTGGTTATTTTTTTTATTTTTTTTAATGAGGTGGTGCCTCAGTCAAAGACCAAGGCACAATTTATTGATTAAAAATAAAGGGAGCTACAAAAGTTTGAAATACGGAATCATATTACAATCCTTATGGAATAAAGGGAGCGATTCGTCAGGCAAATCATCCAACCAGGTAAAAACCTGATTGACTCGCTTATTGGAAAGAATATCGGCAACCATGTTCGCTTCTCAGAAGATATGAGTGGCAATGTAGTTGAGATCCCTGAGTTAGTCAAGACATTTCATCCAATGAGAGGTAAGAAGCCATGTAAGGTGAACCACCCCTTTCCAGATAGCTTGGACAATAGTGGTTGAGTCACATTCAATCCACAGGTTGCGCCAACCCTTTTTCTTGGTGAAATCAATTGCATGAATGACTCCTAACATTTCGGCTTCCAAAGCCGAGGCTGTATCACATCCACCGAAGAAGCAACCAAGGAATTTTTCAAGAAAATGTCTGAATATGGCACCACAGCCTGCCGGGCCCGAGTTTCCTCTAGAGGCGCTGTCAACATTAACTTTGATCCATCTTGGAATCTGGGCTTGCCAGAAGACGTCAACGGTACGTCGGGGTAGCCTATAAGAGACTACAATTCGAAGCCGGTGGAGAATCTCAAAATCACCAACAGAGTTTTCACAATGATCCTTCTGAAGAGAGGAAACATCTTCAATGGCAATGAGAATACGTGTTTTACCTGCATTTAGATTGATAGAGAAATTATTATGAATGAAGTTATTTCTATCATACCAGATCACATGCAGGAGCTCTGCCACCACAGCCAGAAAGAGATTCCTGATTTTCTTGGAAGCATTCCAAATCACATAGTATTGAAGTTGAGATCTAATAGAAGCAAGAAGAGACCATCTACAACCAAAAATGTTAGAAATGTAATTCCAAAGAGCGGCAGCTGTAGAACAAGACAAGAACAAATGATTAGCATCTTCACGATGTTGGTTGCACAAGTGACATCTAGAACAAATATAGATCCCAAAAGATTGAAGACACACATCGGTGGGGACCCTATCATGTGCAACACACCAAATGAGAGAGAGCCGCGAGGGCTTGATCCAAGGCTTTCTAAAAGAATTAAACCAAAAAAATCTAGAATTAGAGTTACTAAAATTGTTTTTGTAAATGTTTTTAGAATCTAGGATACCATTTTGAGCATGTTTCCAAATGAGGAAGTCATCAGTATCAGAAAAATGATAATTGTCAATGACGTGACTGATGTGGGTTGGAAGGATGCTGTAATGAGAGTTAACAACCTCACTTATAGAGTAGTTGGTGTTCACAGGAGTAGTGGTGGAAGTTAGCATGGAGATTAAAGGAACACCGGTCCAGTTGTCAAGCCATAGATTCATAGAGGAGTCAGCGCTAACCATCCATCTAGAATTGCTCATGATTTTAAGGAAAGAACACCTAATGGATGGACTGATAGAAGAAGTAATGTAACCCAAGATACCATTCCGAAGATTGTTCACAAATCTTTTCTTAAGAAAGGTCAAGGAATCAGAGTTGCTATGGATCAAATTCCAAGTCATTCTGTCTTGAAGAGATTCATTAAATAACTTAAGATTCATAATGCCAAGGCCACCTTTATCGAGGGGTTTACAGCAAGTGGCCCAAGGAATGGTGAAAAGTTTTATTTCAATCGTACTACCAGACCAAACAAAATTTTTAATGCAAGAATTTATTTTCTTGAGAATACTGGAAGGCCAAGTGTAAACCATCATCGAATAAACCATATTGGAAGTAATAATAGACTTAACAAGACAAACTCTTCTAGCCATAGAAAGGGACTTACCCTTCCATGATGAAAGTTGATTGATTATATGATCAATAATGCTATGAAAATAACTGGAATTAGGCCTTCCCCAAAAAATAGGAACACCCAAATAAGTGAAAGGGAAAGAGCCCTCTTTGATTCCAAGGTAATCAATGATGTAACTTTTTCTGTTTGGGGAAAAAATTTTCCCAAAGAAAACAAAAGATTTGTTCTAACTTATCTCTTGGCCTGAAACATCTTCATAATGTTCCAGGTCTCTTTTGAGATTTTTAATGTTCTTTTTTTCACCCTTTAAAAATAAAATTATATCATCAGCATATAAAAGGTCGGTGGGAACATTTAAGTTTCTAGAGGCCTGAATGAGACTGATTTTGTTTTGATTCACAAGGTTTGAGAGGAGCCCGCTTAAATAATCCTCATCAATAGAAAAAATAATGGCAGAGAGGGGGTCACCTTGCCTAACCCCCTTAGTGCATTTGAAAAAACCTTTAGGGGACCCATTGACCAGCATAGAGATGGAAGCCGTATTGAATAAGGTGCAGATCATTGTAGTAAAAGAATCATTAAACCCAAAATTCTTAAGAACCATTAAAATGATGTTCCACTCCACAGTGTCAAAAGCTTTCCTGATGTCCAACTTAATGGTCAGACTACCTCCTCTAGAAACTTTATTAAGCGTATTCGTACATTCAGAGGCAAGGAAAATGCAATCTTGAATAGTTCTTCCTTTGATAAAACCAAATTGGTTCCAAGAAATAATTTTATTGGAGATTTAGGGGAGTCTATTCACAAGAAGTTTGGTGATAATTTTAAAAAGGGTGTTGATGAGAGCAATGGGTCAAAAGAGATGAATCTCAGCAGCATTGTCCAATTTAGGGATAAGATTAAGGAATTGACCATTTAACACGTGAGGAATAATACCATTGGAGAAGAAGGATTTAACCAAATTACAAACATCCACATGGATGATATCCCAGTAATGTTGGAAAAATCCATTGTTGAAACCATCAGGACCTGGGGCACTGTCAGGGTTGAGACTGAAAACAGTGGCCCTGATTTCATGATCCATAGGTTGGCTTAAGAGATGATCATTTTCCTTAGCCGTGACCATATTATGAATGATGTCCGGAAGAAGGTCCTTACTAACCTTCGGACCATTAAATAAATTGTGAAAATAATCAACAACATGATTAGCAATGGAATCTCCAGTGTCAAGAAGAGTGTCATCAACTCTAAGAAAGGAAAGCGGCCTACAAGTCTTCCTGATTCTTTGAAGGGAATTGTAAAATTTAGTATTCCTATCCCCATCTGAAAGCCATTTAGTTTTAATGATTTTCTTCCGAATTTTATCCTTGATATTCAAAAGAGAGTTAAGCTTCAAAGAAGTAGTAATTTCAGCTTGGGGATCAAGAGAAAAATCAAAGCAGGTGTTGGAGCTTTGAATACGAATGAGGTCATTCTCCAAAGAGGAGATGTATGCGTCAAGCTGCTTAGTTTTAGAGAAGCACCAACCCTTAAGTTGTTGTTTAAAAAGTTTTAATTTATAAATGCAAGAAAAAGAATCATTTTGGTGCCTCATGCCAACCCAGAGATCTTTTATCATATTGGAACATTCTGGAACCTCATCCCAAGAATTGTTAAATTTAAAAGGGAGGGGAGATTTTGAGCCCTTAGAGGTGAAACTGACAAGAATGGGATGATGATCAGAGTTGATCCTGGGTAAGGTAATACTAGAGATGGAATCCCATTTATCAAGGGTAGTAGTATTAGTGAAAGCTCTGTCATGTTTTCTAGCCACCATCCTGTTGAGGCACTTTCTATACCAAGTATATTTAGCACCCGTAAGATTGATTTCAATAAGGTCACAGTTCTCAATAGAGGTTTTAAATTCTCTAATAGATATGGTAGAATGGTACGGTCCAATATTTTAACTTGGGAGAAGGATGGCATTAAAATCACCGATCACCAGCCAGGGGTCCTGAACAGATCTAGAGAGGAAAAGAAGGTCATCCCAGGGAGATCTTCTGTCTTGATATCTATTTTTAGCATAAATCAAAGTGCAGACAGTACGAACACCAGTAGAGGAAAAATCACAGGTAAGCATTTGGTCAGAAGTTCTCATCACATTAATAGATTTCAAAGATGTATGACAAAAAACCCAAAGAGTTTCATTAGAAGTACCTTCCTTGAAAGCACCAAGGAATTTATACCCAAAAGAGAAAAAGTGTAAATATTTCAAAGAAAAATTAATTTTAGGCTCAGAAATAGCAAAAAATTTTGGTTTGTGAGTCAAGACAAATATTTTTAACACGATAAAAGTATCAGAGTTAGCTAAACCCTGACAATTCCATAATAAGGAGTTCATCTAAACCTGTGTTTGGAGTTAGAGCTCCCTTTTGTTTCACCTGATACCTTATTTCTTGATAATTTTCTTGGTTCATGTGAGGAATTGTATTGCTTTCCCTGTGTATTCATAGAAGGGACAAAAGAGACATTAGGTTCATGCTTAATATCAGCATCCTGAGTTTTTTGAAGAGGGATTTTAGCTACCAGTGGAGTCGCTGAGCAATCATTTGGAGGCAGAATGGATGTGGAGGCATCAAAGGCACCTAAGGCGAAAATCGAAGTGTCCAAGGAGACCACTGCCACTACCTGATCACTGGGGAATTTTACCTTGTTGGTTGCCATCCGAACCTGATCTGAGGTGTCATTGGTGTTTTTATTGAGTGTGGGATCCAATTTTAATTCCATGTATGTTTTCTTTGCAGAAACCTTGGCAGTGGAATGTGCACCCACTATATTAACAAGATCCTTATCAACAAGACAAATGGAGGATGAAGAGATACCTACAACCTCACCCTTTGACTACCTACCTACAACTTCTTGATTCTCTAAATGAGGAACGCCCTTCAGTAAAAAATGTGTTGTATGGGTAACGAGGTATAGGGCTGGCCTGCCCACCTGCACGCCGCACGCCCCCAGCTAGGCCCAAGGTGGCCAACCCTTGGCCTTGGGCCAGTTCCCGCGGAGTCGAGGGGACGAGAGTTTCGTTGAAAAATGGTGCGTGTTTCCTTTGTGAGGACTCGAACCCGGAACCTTAGCGAGGGTCACCACCGCCTTGAACCAACTCACCCAGCCCCCACGGGCATTATGAAAGTGGTTATTGATATTGCTTGTGATTATTCGATTAGTAGAATATCTATCTGAATAAGTAAATGGAATTATTTCATTTTATTTTTTCCATACTATGTTGAAGTTCAAGTTTAAAAGGATTTTGTTTTAGTTATACATTGCCTTAAATGTTTATTCTTATTTATAATAGTTTCTGCTATATTGTTATCCTTACTGGGAATTTGAGCTCACCTCTTTCAATGTTTTATTTTTCCCAGGATGTGAAGAAGTAATTTATGAATGACCTGCAGTGATAGTATGTGGGGATATGAGTGTGGACTATGAAGAAAAGATGTTGTTGTAGTTTTCATTTTTATGATGTAATGTAAGACTTATGAATATATCTAGTGTTTCCAAGGCTACTAAACCAATCGGTCTTTCGAGATTTGATCTTTCTTGTGATCATTCCAATGTTATGTAATAATGCACCGACTCTGGGTAACTGGGGTCGGGGCGTTACAGGGCCAGTGGCATCGGTGGCCCAACGGGTAATGGTACCGCTGGTGCCTCCAATGGTGCCTCTACTGGAAGAGGGACCTGCACTGAGCTCTTATTACTTGATGGGCTATCAGTGCATACTATATCTGGAACCCTATCTGGCTGTCTGTGTGGAGGTATCCTGAAAAAAAAAACAGGTGTGCCATGGTCAATAAGTTATACTCGTGGAGATGATTTCAAAGAGATCACAAATAAAACTCTTAAAAACACACACACAATCAGTGTTTTCATGTACTAAGTTGGAAATCATAAATCAGGGTTCTAGTGTATGGATACATCGGCCACCACACCAACACTGGATTACCTAAACAGATAACCACACTCACTACACTTAACACTATTTCCATTAAAAAGAAATATCAGAGTTCTATGTTCTATGGTAGAACCGACTCCTCTGATACAAATTTTTCATTACCCGTCCCCCGGGGCCGGTGTTGTGACTACCCCAAGCTCGCCTTCCATAGTCTAGGGGATGATGACTAGCACCGAATGCGTATTCCCTAAAATTGGGAAGGCATGGCCTTTATAACCGATAAACACATGAAAACAGGCACACAAAAGATACGAACTCAAGTAAACTGAATAGTAAACCAAGTGAGTAAAGTAAGTAAAAGGTTCCAGAATACAAGCCTAACTGGAAAGTACAAGAAACTAAAAGTACAAGTAAACTGGAACAGCTCCTGTGATCCCCCCACGGATGGTTCGTTAAATGGACACCTGATGCCAAAGTTATGGCTAAAAGAGTGTAAATGGGTCGAAGTGGGTATGGGTCCGGTCCGACCCGGCCTAAACCATCCTGGGCCGACCCAGTTTTGGTCGACCTAACCCGACCCACTGGGTCTGGCCCAGCCCGCAGTGCGGCCTGCCTGTTGGGCGGCCTGGCTCGCTGGGCGGCCCGATACATGCGGGGCGGTCTGGCTCACGCGGGGCGGCCTGTCATGGGTGGCGTGGTGTGGCCGCGGGGTGATACGAGGTAGCACAGAGGCCGCAAGGGCCGTGAGGGGATGCGGAGGCCACAAGGGCCGCAGAGGCCACAGAGGCTGTGGCGCAGTAGAGGTCGTGGGGGCAGCGGAGGCTATGCGGCCCGCGGAGGCCGCGGGGTGGCGGAGGCCAAAGGGGCGGCATAGGCCGCGAGGGATATGGAGGACGCAGGGGCCACGGGGCGGCAAGAGCCGCAAGGTAGTGGAGGCTGCGGGGCGGCAGAGACCACGGGGCGATGGAGGCCACCGGGGCCACGGAGGTTGCGGGGCAGCGCGAGGCAGCGTAGAGGCCGTAGTCCGGATGGGCAGCCATGGATCAGTGGGGCAGCCACGGTGCGGCGATCCGCGGCGGTTTTCCGGATGGCCAGTCGTCCTCTCTGTGCGGTGCGGTCACACGCAGTGCCTTCGCCGGTGGCCAGTTCGGTCGGCCGCCCTTCGTTTGTTGTCGTGGCACAAAATCTGCCTTCCTCCATCGTAAAGAACACACCAATAATGAAGAACAACAGAGGGTTGGAGCCATGTTTGTTAGGCCCCCACCCTCCACATTAGAGCGGTAGCAAGCGGCTCAACAAAAACGTTGAATGAAGAACGTCAAAATCTACAACCCCCGAAAATGATTTTTCCCAAACCCGTATAAAACAAAATCATCCATGGATCAACTAGTTAGAGAGTATATCCACATTCTTTGTTTAGAAGTTAAGAACATGGGAATACATAATCACACATAATAAAAACCCTACCTCGGAGATTTGTTGACAGAGGTCGCGTGGAAGGAGATAATGTCGTTGGGGATAGATGGACGTCAGTTATGTCAGCGTTTCCTTGATCTTTGGTTCGTTGTTGTTGAAGATGTTCCCCATTGGTGATATCTTTCTTCATTGGGGTTCACATTATTTGTTGGAGAGAATAATCCTCCAATAGTTCTCCTCTCCCAATTCCACCAAAATGTGAAATATCCAACATTTTAATTTAAGTTTATCAAAATAAATTAAGTTGGCACAACAAAGTTGGAATAATTAATGTACTGTGTTGACACCATTAATTTGATCATTTAATTAGACCAATTAAATGGATTTGTGTTCGCATAATTAAAGTTGGAGGAGTTGAGAGGTTTTCTTTCATTAAAGGGGTTCAGGCGGTCCCCGCCTCTCAATTACAAATGGGGGTTAGTTCAGGTGGTCCCCACCTCTTAACATCCACATAGGAGGTTTAGGCTTGGGTGGTCCCCACCCCCATAACCCATGTTGAAGGGTCTCAAAAATAAATTTTTTTAGACATTTGTACTTTATTCTATTATTTCATGAAAAGCACAAAAATTATCTTTCACTCTTGACCCACTGCGATCGAGGTGAAAGTCTCCTTAAGGAAATACCGGCGTTGTGAGTTCAACAGTACCTTCAGATTTCAATTCCAAGCACTGGTTCAAAATTTACAAAAACCCGCTCGCACATTTACTGAACATACTCGAAAAAAAAGTTTAAAAATTCATTCCGGGCACACCGGGCCTCGAAATCACACGCCGTCAATTTTCACGGACTCATAAAATTCCCATATATTAAAAAAACATTAAATGGAAATTCTAGGTGTTTACATTTTCTGTTCCATTCATCATCTTGGTGAAGTCGGGTCATGAAAAAATGGTATCAAAGGGAAGTTGAGAGATAGGGTAGATTTCAGGGTTAGGAATAGTGAGGATTTCATGGGATGGTAGGGAAAGAGTGTAAGAAAATCTTGGTGCATGAAATAGGATAAAAAATATCAGCTAGGACATGTGTTTTTAGGGCCCCCCATGGTCCGATGTAAGAACTTTGGGCCTACCGAACGACCAAGTGAGGCTACACTAATTGCATGGTAGAAACCCTAGTAAAGGTACTTGAATCATAATGAATTGTGTTTTTGTGTTTTCTGTGTGTTTTTGGAGTTTAAAATGAATAAAAAGTTTTATAAAAATTTAAAAGAGATATTCTACACTACTCAGTATTAGGCATTTCATTATTTACCTTTCAGTTAGGGCACCCGGACGATGTCCACAAGAAGTGTGGGCGATCGAGGCCTAGGAAACTGATTTGGATGATCATCAGAGGGATGATCGAGAGGAGGAAGATGGAAAATCATAGAAGATGATTCATTTATTTGAGTGGAAGACCCTAGGTAAGTTTGAGGGAAGCGTATCATACAAGGAAACAGAGAGATGGCTCAAGAGCTGGTGATGAATTTCATCTTGATCTAGGATCCTACAGAGTATTCGGTTCTTCTGGCCATGATCCAGATGCAGGGAGTGGTGCGATAGTGATGGACGCTCTATCTCAGGGAGAAGAAGGATGATGAGGTTTCATGAACCAACTTCAAGAGAGAGTTGTAGGTAGAATTCCTCTCTTTCACAATCTAAGACGAGGTATGAGATACTCTCCCTTCAGCAAGGGAGTATGTTAGTGAGGGAGTTGGGAATCAAGTTCAAGGATCTCCTTCATTTTTCTCTGTACCTATTTCTAGATGAGTAGTCAAGAGAAATTTGCTTAGAGGATGTGCTCCGACCTTCTCTCAAGTGCGTAGTTACTCCCTTCACCCTACCGATGTACATGGAGGTTCATAAGAAGGATATGGTAGTGAAGAGAATGAACACACTGAGAGGTGTTCCGCGATAGGGGAGCCAGTTGAACTCATCGAAACGGAAGGCCGTTAGCAGCATGCCTCCAATATCAAGTCCATCTAGGTTTCATCCGGCGGGGAGATGGCCCCAGTAGTTCTAGTTTTGATATCCCGACCCTCACCCTTTCTTCGCGAGCCTAGGAACAAGGTTCTGGATCGGTGGCCACCGTGGGCATCTCCGAAATCCGTGCCCAGACCGAGTATAATACATTAGAGGTGGTCAGGTTTAGCTCCCACCTCAGTAGTAGTAGTTTCCATCCAAACCTTTTCAGTAGTAGTAGGGGAAGCGAGTTCCCACTCCACTGAGGGAGGACGGTGCCGTAGGAGGCCGACCTCAGGGTGCTCCTTAGGGACCTCAACCAGGGCATGGTCGAGTATGCAGTTGACAGCCCAGGGGAAGGGGAGATGGGTGTGGGTAGTTGTATGTCGCAAAGGTAGCAGTTCCGGTAGTTTCAAAGTTTATTCAACGTACATTCATCTTGTTTAGTACTCTTGATTGTGCCTTTTTTTATTCACGAGCTTTACACTCTTTCTTTGCACCCAGTCTAGCCAATGCCTTGGGCCTAGACATAGAGAGACTCTCCATACTGCTAGTGCTCAATACACTAGTTGAATTCGGACTAGCCTATTTGACATTTTTCAAGGATACATATTGATGATAGGGCCACATTAGTCATGTTGGGATCTCTTTATGCTACAAATGTAGCCATACAGTGTCATCCTGGGCATCGAATGGCTATTTTCCATACATGCTGTTATCTTAAACTTCTGGAGGAGGGTCATGTTTTTAGATATGGGTGACCAATGTGTATGTTTCATTGTAGAGTGGGGTTTCCAGGAGGGTATCCAATGAGTGGAGCCCATGATTTCCTTGTTAGATGAGATATTAGAGGAGTCAATAGAAAAAGAGATTGTGGAAGTCTTAGGGATCATCAGTGAGTTCCTGGTTGTCTTCCCTAGAGAGGTGGTGACCTTACCCCCTCGATGTGATGTTGAGTTCAGGGTAGACTTGTAGCCCAGTTCCCATCCAATTTTGATGGCTCCCTATCAGATAGTTCCTTCTGATCTATGGGCGTTGAGGATTCAGGTTGATGACCTAATGAAGAATGGTTTTATCTAACCTAGAACTTCCCTATATGGTTCTCTATTCTTGTTTAAAAATAAGGCAGATGGTGGTATCAGGATATGTGTATACTACCAAAGACTAAATTAGGTGACAGTCAAGAACTCTTACCCCCTCTCATGGATCGATGACTTTTATGACTAGTTTAAGGGAGTTGTTGATTATCTATGATCTATGTGCAGTCAAGATATCACCATTTGAGGGTGAATGAGGGTTACATATCGAAGAACGATTGCATGTGCAGATAAAGGATCATTGAGTTCATGGTCATGTCGTTCGGTGTTATGAACACACCAACTGTGTTCATGGGACTCATAAACTCTATTTTCTGCGAATTTCTAGACCAATTTGTAGTCGTGTTTATTGAAGATATCCTGATCTACTCAAGATTATAATAGGATCCCATTGAGCATTTGAGGTTAGTTTTGGAAGTCCTCTGACCCCACTAGCTCTACGGTAAATTGTTCATGTGCATCTTATGGACATGAGAGGTGCACTTCCTTGAAAATGTGGTGCCCTAGTAGGGAATTTAAATGGAACCATTGATGGTCAATGTGATTGTTTCTTGGGAAGCACCCAAGAACATAGTAGAGGTTCTTAGTTTTTTGGGTCTAGAAGGTTACTACCAGAGGTTTGTTTTTGACTTTTCTCAAGTTTTAGCACCTTTTATTACCTTGTCCATGAAAGACCGGTCTTTTGTTTAGAGTGAGAAGTGCCAGAAAACCTTCAATTATCTGATGGGGAAACTAGTCAGTACCCCAGTACTAAGGTTTCTAGAGGAAGGGTTACTGTTTGAACTGTTATGTTATGATTCTGGTCGAGGCTTGTGGTGTGTGGTGATGCATCAATATGGAGTGATATCTTATGGGTCTTGGATGTTACCTAATCATGAACATAACTATGCCACCCATGAACTGGATCTTGAAATGGTTGTGTTCACACTGATGTTTGGGCGGCATTACCTCATTGGGTAATTCTTTGTGGTCTTCACAGATCACAAGAGCTTGATGTATGTCTTATCCTAGTGATACCTAAAGATGCAGCAGCAGAGGTGGATGGATTTTCTTGAGGAATATGACTTTGAGATCTTATAAACCTCAAAAAAGGGGAATGTGGTGGCCGATGTCTTGAGCAGGAAGTCATGGAAGGATGTGGTCTGGTAGTCCACAGATGCTTGGAAAGTAAAGAAGGAGGTAGATTATTTACATATGAGCATGAGAGTGGAGAATGGTTGAGGCTGTCTCTTCCAGATGACGGTGAAGTCTTCCTTGGTACAATAGGTGGAGGAGTATCAGTTGGTGTAATTAGAGGATGAAGTGATGCATGATCATGTTATCCATGGAAACTCTCTATAAGGATGGTCATAAGATTGTCAGAATCATATGATTTTTTTCCAGAAGGTGTTTTTCCCAGAGAAGATGCGCGGGGGAGTTCTTTGTGAGTTCCATAACTCCCCCTAGTGATACACCCAAGAGTTTCCAAGATGTACCAAGGCCCAAGGGAACAATTTTTATAGTTAGGGGTGAAACGAGTAGTGGAAGAGTTTGTGGTAATGTGCCTAGTATGCCAGCAAGTGAAAGATGAGCACCGCATACCAAGAGGTTTATTGCAGCCTTTATATGTCCCAGACTGGAAGTGGGATAACATATTAATGGATTTTGTGATGGGACTACCCATCATTCAAGGAGGATGCGATGCTATCTAGGTTGTGGTAGACCGAATGATGAAATCATCTCACCTCCTAGAAATAAAAGAGTCGAGTGTGATGGATGTCGTAGTACATAGGTACCAGGATGAGGTGGTGTGGTTTCATGGAGTTCCAAGGTCCATAGTCAATGATTGGGATTCATAGTTTACCTCACGAGTCTGGAAGGGATTGCAACATTATTTTGGAACCCAACTATGACTTAACACTACCTTCCACCCCCAGATTGATGGGAAGATATAGAAGACTATCCAAATGTTAGAAGATATATTATGGGCATGTGTTTTGGACTTTGGGGGATTGTGGGAAAGACACTTGCCTCTGGTAGAGTTTTCCTATACTAATAGCTATCACTCTACCATTGGCATGGATCCGTTCGAAGTCTTTTATGGAAGGATGTGTCGTTCGCCTGTGTGCTAGACCGAGGTTAGGGAAAAAGGTGTTATTGGCCTGGAGGTGGTGCAGAGCATGATGGAGAAGGTTCAACTTGTTCATGTGAGGATAAAGGCGGCTCAGGATTGGTTGAAGTCATATGCCGATCATAGGAGGGGACCCTTGGAGTTTGAGGTTGGGGACGACATGTTATTAAAGTTATCCTCTCGGAATGGGAAGCAGAGGTTTGACAAGGAGAGTAAGTTGTCCCCTAGGTTCATTAGACCTTTCAAGGTTTTGAAGCGAGTCAGTAAAGTGGAATATCAAAAGGCTCTTCCACTACTACAATTAAGGGTCCACGACATCTTTTATGTGTCTCAGCATTGTCAGTATCAACATGATGATTCAAACATCCTCGAATGGGGAGAGTGGGATATCGAGGGCGATGTGACATGTGTGGAGCGACTAGTGAGGATCGAGGATCATGAAAAGAAGGTGCTTCGTGGATGAACCATTACCTTGGTTCATGTGTTGTGGAGGCATAGTGGCCTCAATGAGAGTACCTGGGAATGGGTAGCACAAATGCATGCCTATTACCCAAAGTTGTTTTGAGTTTTGTTTTGTTTTTGTTTTGTACATGACTATGATGTAATGGTTGACCCTATTAACTATGAGATGGGTTGTTTTACGTTCTCTAAATGTGAGTGAAAAGTCCAGACTATGGGGAAGGGAGGACCTGATATCTAATCAAGATGCATTAAGGTGGATGTGATTAAACCCATGCAGGCGATTTAGTGCCACCCAAAGCAGATAATATATTGACATGGGAAAAAAGACTCCCTAATCCGTGAGTGTGGACATTGTGACCATTATATTTTTGTGTGGTCACTTGTGAGAGAAGATTAGTAGTTTTTCAGAAGATATATGAGGGACCGGTGTTCCTAGATATGAAGGTTTGTTCCAGATTTCAAACAACTCTATGGTGGTTTGTCCCTGATAGGTATCTTATGAGGTGGATGTTCGAACCCCACTTTTTTGCTTAGGTTTACTCTTGAATTCTTGAGGATAAGAACAGTGTGAGAGGTATCTGATGTAATAAACCAGTTTTCTTGAGCCCTTCCTTTGTGAAAATATAGTATTTTTAGTGTTCTTAGGGGTCATGTGTCTTCTTTCCGGGGAGTTTGCAAAAAACTAAGTTCCACCAAATGGTTACACTGAAATTATGACACCACTTACAGTGTCCCACCCTTTGCCAATTTTTTTCTAGATTCCCAAGTTCTTCTAGTTCCACCCCTAGTAACGTATCTTTTGATTTAAGAGTGTTTTAATACCATTTTCAAATCCATTTAAAGCTTGTAAAATGTGTTTTAAATCTGCAATAGTCGAGTGGACCTTTAGTTACCAAAACTCGTGGCCTTTTTCCTCGGAGTCACACCCTTCCCTGTGACTTCCAACTTCACCCCTATTATGTGGTATTTTCTATATTTATAAGATATATATTAACTCCCAGCCGTTATATCCACCATATTCGAGGAGAAGTATTAAATAAAAATTAATTTTGATATGTGAAACTACCCAACCATGTGGTCAAACCACGAACTGACTTCAAGTACTTCAAAAACGTATCCCTAATTTTATGGTCTGGACCTTTCTTAATCTGATATCCTATCTTCCTTTTTCCTTCCAATTTCTCTAAGTATCCTTAGATACTTACTCTGGAGACAAATAATTCACCAGTTCTGGAGCTCTTCCCTCTTACCCTTGAATCCCTCGAGTTTTACTTTCTTACAAGTTTCTCATCCTCAGTTCTTGATGTGAGGATTAAAATTTGATCCTTGATCATCCAAGTAGTGTTTTTCCTTCGTCTCTATTTACTATGCATCATGCAGGGTGGGTGCGAAAATGTTTCCCTCATGGCATGGATAAAAAAACTTAACGAAGATAATAAACTGACTTTTAATGAATAAAGGGGTGTAAATGATGATGATATTGCTTTATTATTTTGTCTTCATTATTTTTTTGTGTTGTGAATTCTATGGCCCAATGCCCACTAAAAATCATGTCCATTGGTGGTCCTTTCTTGTGAACTAATGAAAATCTATTTTTTAGAAAATATTGTGATTAAATGGTTGTAACATTGAAACTGATTAATCATGCAGACTTGGTTGATAAAATGGATGCTCAATAAATAATAATCCTTATGTGATCACCGTAGATAACCAAATAGAAATAAGGAACATAATAAATATTGATGGATAAATCTAAAAACTTTATTTCTTTGTTCTGGTGGTATGCATGGTTGCTCTATTTGATTCTTGTGGGGTGACGTAGATGGGGATGAGATCTCCAGTTATTCAGTTGTTGGTTTTTAGATCTAAGTTCATACGAAGTTAGTATATTGGGGATTGGTTTGGTTCCACTACATTGAGAGATCTCACAGATCCCTTTTGTTGTTGTGAAATTACAAGAGAATTGGGTGTGAATTCTTAAATTGCTGCTCGGACATTTTCTTATTCAGTTCACTTGTTGTTTTGGTTTGTGGTTAGGTATGTTAGTTGCCTAGTAGTGGAGGAATTTTTTTAAACAGAATCACTTGAACATGATAACAAGAATGGGTACAATGGGGGATTTTTTTTTTCAAAAATGGGTTGTGTTATGGTTTTGGATGTTGTGTATTGTGCATGTTGGGATAACAGAGAGATTGGCTGTGTATGAGCTTGTTGTGTCATGGCCCGTCCCCCAGGGCCCGTGCCATGACGACCCCAAGACCGCCTTCCATAGGCCAAGGGCTGGCGACTAGCACCAAAGGTGTAATTCCCTAAAACTGGGAAGGAATTTTTTTTATAACCTGTAACACAAACACAAGAAAGCACACAGATGGATACAAAACACTAAGTGAACTGTATAACAAAAGAGTGCTGAAAGAAAAAGGGGCCAGAATTCAAGCCCAACTGAAAATTACAAGTACATTTGTGATAAAATACAACTGAAGAAAAGGGAAAGTCAGCTGCTGGGTCATCCTATGAGGTTCCTACCTAAAGGGTAGGTACAGATCGCCTCCTCAACATTCCTCGTCTGTCCGTCTCCTCCATGTACCTACTCACCGTATGGTCTACCTTTGGGCACCATCCGGTCCTGGTACTCTCGGCCACAGTCTGCGATGTCCTTCCTCTAAATCGAACACAACAAGGTGCGGGCATAGCCCATGGAGGGGTGAGTATAATGATACTCAGTAGGGACCTCAAGACCCTCAAGGTCTTACAAAAATCCACCAAGGATAAACCGCAAAGTATGAAATCAACATATAATCCTACTTAGGTATACACCCATACATATAACTATGTTTTCAAGTAATCCATCTCAATCATGAGTAAAATAGAGAAAAACTGACTCATCTCAAAATGGGATTTTATTCTAGGGGGTAGTATCAAGTAAAATCCCCAGTCACATTATCGAAACCTGAGCGGCTGGATAACTCCTCCTCTATCAAGTACAGTGGGCCTACCGCAACACCAAGCAGACTTCCCACCAACCATGGATTGTTGAGGTAATTATCATGTCGAGTACCGTGGATCTACTGCGTCACCAAGCACGCTCCCCACCGTGGGTATGCTGCATCACAAATCTTGCTCCCCCTCGTAGCCTGCTGAGGTACTCCTCCTTTGAAGTATCGTGGGTCTGCCACGACACCAAGGCGCTCCCCACTGTAGGTCTTCCGCGACCCCAAGGTGCTCCCCACTGGGCTAGTCGAGCCACTCCGAGTCAAAACAGTCAGTAGTCGTCAGGTCTCAGCCAGCTACTAGGTCTCCGCACAACGCTCACTCATCTCAAGAAGGATCCGCTCCATGAGCTACTGGTCGATACTCCAATTATCACAAAGTCCGACGAAGAAGTATCTCAAAGGCCCGCCACGTTATAGGGGTCTCAAAACAACAGACGACGCATTAAACGGACACCCAGTCTGTGTGTTATTAGCCTTTTTGTCCCCGGGGCCCGATTGGATTCATACTCGATCCAACATGAACATTTCCCATCTCAGTCCAAAATTCTAGTAGAGTATACTCAAAGGGACCATCTCGCTCCAAGAATTCTAGCGCCGTTGACGGTTCGTCAAACGGACGTCTGGTGCCAAAGTTATGGCCAAAAGAGCATAAAGGGTCATAGTGGGCCCGAGTCTAGTCTGACCCGGTTAGACCGACCTGGCCCGATCTAGAATGGGTTGACCCAGTTCAGGTCGACTCGGACCGACCCGCTTGGTCAGGCCTGACCCGTGATGTGTCCCAGTCCACTGGAAGGTCGGGCAGGCCGTGAGGGCCGCGAGGGAACGTGAGGGCATGGGGCCGGTTCGGCAAGGGCGCTGTGAGGGGCATGAGCCAGTTTGACCGAAGCGCCGCGAGGGCGCGGGGCCGGTTCAGCCGGGGCACCATGAAGGGTGCAGGCGGGTTCGGCCGGGGCGTCGCGAGGGGTGCGGGCCGGTCTGGCTGGGGCGCCGCGGGGGGCGCAGGACGGTTCGGCTGAGGCGCTGCGGGGGGCACGAGCTGGTTCAGTAGGGGCACATTTGGGGGTGTGGTCCAGTTCGGCCGGGAAGGAGGAGTGCCGTGGGGGCGGCGAGGGTCACGGTGGCCATGGGTGGTGGTGCCGTTGCCTTCGTCTCCTTCTTCATCTTCATCTCCTTCCTCTATTTCGAAGAGTACACTAAAGAAGAACAGCGGAGGGGTCGGGCCATGTTCGTTTCACCCACACCCTCCGTGTTTAGGGTGGAAGAATTCGGATCAATGAGAAAGAAGAACAATGAACTTAAATTTTACAACTTCAGAAATGGTTCTTTCCCAAACCGCAAAAGAAAACAAGGGAAGTATTATCACACAAATAAACCCGCTACCTGATTGTTTGAAGACTTCGACAAAGAGTGAATAAGGTGAAGTTGTCGTCATTCATCACATCCACCACACACCTCCAATACCGAGCGCATGCATGGGTTCGTCATAGATGTGTACCTCCCACGTCGTAAGAATTCTCGAGGAAGAAGTTAGAAGGAAGTCAGCGTTCTTCGTTGGGGAGCGTGTTCTTCATTGGAGAACAAGTTTTTAGTTGGAGAGCATAATCCTCCAAGTGTTTGGCGTCACGTCACTTTACCAAAATTTCGTCGCTTGGTGAAGCCATCCCAAATCCTCCTCCCAAGATCCATATATATAGAAGAGGGGGTAGATAGGTAAAGATCGTGGAATTTATGACTGTTCATTTATTAGGAACCTTCCTAAATTCTGATGACGTTGTTACTTCATTTAATAAGGGGGCAAGGCAATTAACTAAGTTTTCACAATTAAAGTTATGTCTATTGGCACAATTAATGTCGAGAAATTCAAGAGGCTCCTCCACATTAATGAGGGGGGTTGAGAGTTTCTCTCAATTAATGGGGGGTTTAGTTCCGGGTGGTCCCCACCACCACAACCTCTCAAGGGAGGTTATGGTTCGAGTGGTCCCCACCACCATAACCTCTCATGAGAGGTTAAGGTCTGGTGGTCCCCACACCTTAATCTCCACATGGAGGTTTAGTTCCAGTCGACCCCACATCCCAACACCCACATGGGCATTTAAAATAAAAATAAAAATGTCACACACTTTTATTTTTATTTTATTCACACACGAAAAACCAAAAAACCAAATTTCACCCTCGACCAATTGCCGTCAAGGTGAATGTATTCTTGAGCGAATATCGGCACTACAAGTTCAACGGTGTACTCAGATTTCAATTCCGTTCACCGGTTCAAAATTTAGAGAAACCGACTCGGACGTTTACTGAATGTACCCGAAATAAAGTTCATAAATTCATTCTGAGCACTCCAGGCCTCAGAATCACACGCCGTCAATTTTCCCAGATTTGTAAAATTTCCATATATATAAAAAAAATTTACATGGGAAATTTGGGTCGTTACATTTTCCCCACCTCAGGCTTTACGTCCCCGTAAGATACAAATCAAACTAATGGAACAAGTGAGGGTACTGAGCACACATCTGAGGCTCCCGCTCCCATGTGCTCTCTTGGAGGTTCCTCTGCTGCCAGCGAACTTGTACCAAATGTATCGACCATCCACGAAGGACCCACTCCTATCGATCCAAAATCTTTACTGGAACCTCTGTAAAATTCTCCCCATAATTGACATCCATCTCACCATGGTCGATGATGTGAGAAGGGTCATGCACGTATCTCCTCAGTGAGGATACGTGGAAGACGTTATTCACCCTGTGCAACTGAGGTGGAAGAGTTAAGAGGTATGCCCCCTCACCAACTCTGTTGAGGACCTGAAATGGTTCGATGAACCTAAGAGATAAATTTCCACCTAGGCCAAATCTCCACAAACCTCATCAAGGTGCAACCCGTAGAAAGACGTGGTTTCCATCCTCGAACTCTAGAGGTCTCCGTCTCCTGGTGGCGTATGACTTCTGCCTATTTTTTGCAGTCTTCATCTCCTCTTGGATGACCTGCGGCTTCTCTGTGGTAGCCCAAACAATCTCTGGTCCCACTAGTGTTGACTCCCCTTTTTCATTCCAGCATAAAGGTGATCTACAAGGTTTCCCATATAACGCCTCAAAAAGTACCATCCCAATGGTGGAGTGATAACGGTTGTTGTACGCAAACTCCACCAAAGTCAAGTGATCCTCCCAACTGCGACCAAAGTTGAGCACACAAGCACACGACATGTCCTTGAGGGTTTCAATGGTCTGCTCAGTCTGACCATCCGTCTGAGGATGGAAGGTGGTGGTCAAATGAAGCTGTGTCCCAAAAGCCCCTTGCAACCCTTCCATAGCCGGGAAGTAAAACATGTATCACGATCGAAGACAATCATCGTGGTACTCCATGTAGCAGCACAATCTCCTGCACATAGAGGTGTCCCAAGTTCTCTACTAAACACTGCCATTTGATAAAAATATGTCATGACCCGTCCCCCGGGGCCCGTTCTGTGACTACCCCAAGCCCGCCTTCCATAGGCCAGGCGCTAGAGACTAGCACCAAAAGCGTAATTCCCTAAAACTAGCAAGGTATTGCCTTTATAACTTGTAACACACACACACACATGCAAGCCACAACTGGATACGAAACACTAATTGAACTGTATAAAAAAAGAGTGCTGAAAGAAAAAGGGGCCAGTATACATGCCCAACTAGAAAGTACAAGAACAACTAAGATACAATACAACTGAAGAAAAGGGAAAGTCATATGGTTGTTCATCCTTTGAGGTTCCTACCAGAAGGGTAGGTACGGATCGCCTCCTCAACATTCCTCATCCGTCTTTCTCCTCCGTGTACCAACTCGCCATATGGTCCACCTCTGGGCACTATCCCGTCCTGGTACTCTCGGCCTCAGTCAGCGTTGTCTGTCATCTGCATCCAACACAACAAGGTGCAGGCATATCTCGTGCAGGGGTGAGTATAACGATACTTAGTAGGGACCCTGAGACCCTCACGGTCTCACAAAAATCCACCAAGGATAAAACACAAAGTATGAAATCAACATATAAACCTAATTAGGTATATGCCCATAAATATACCCAAGTTATAAAGTAGGCCATCTCAATCATGAGGAAATCATAGACAAACATACTCAAATAAAACCGAGATTTTATTCTAGGGGTAGTATCAAGTAACATCCACATTCACATTGCAGAAACCACAGCTGCTGGAGAACTCCTCCTCTATCGAGTACAGTGGGTCTGCTGTGACACCAAGCGTGCTTCCCACTAACCTTGGACTGATGAGGTACTCCTCCTGTCAAGTACCGTGGATCTGCTGCGTCACCAAGAGCACTCCCCACTGTGGGTCTACCTCGTCACCAAGCGTGCCCCCCCATCATAGTCTGTAGAGGTACTCCTCCTGTCGAGTACCGTGGGTCTGCTGTGACACCAAGGTGCTCCCCACTGTGGGTCTTCCGTGACACCAGGGCGCTCCCCATTAGGCTAGTCGAGTCACTCCGAGTCGAAATAGTTTGTAGTCGTCTGGTCTCAGCTAGCTACTAGGTCTTCGCACTACGCTCCCTCGTCTCTGGGAGGATCATCTCCATGAGCTACTGGTCAATACTACAACTGTCACGAAGTCCAATGAAGAATTATCTCAAAGTTCCGCCACATCAAAGGGGTATCAACACAATAGACAACGTGTCAAATGGACGCCCAATCTGTGAGTTATTAGCCTTTTAGTTCTGGGGGACCAGTTGGATTTGTGCTCAATCCAACCTGATAGTTTCCCATATCAATCCAAAACTCTAGTGGAGTATACTCAAAGGGATCGTATTGCTCAAGGATTTTCATCACCACTGACGGTTTGTAAAATAGACGTCCGGTGCCAAAGTTATGGCCAAAAAAGTGTAAAAGGTCGTAGTGGGCCTGTGTCCGGTCTGACCCGGCCCGACCTGGCATGGGTCGACACAGTTCATGTCAACCTGGCCCAACCCGCTGGGTCAGGCCCAACCCATGA
Organism: Viscum album; assembly: GCA_963277665.1. Taxonomy (NCBI): domain Eukaryota; kingdom Viridiplantae; phylum Streptophyta; class Magnoliopsida; order Santalales; family Viscaceae; genus Viscum; species Viscum album. The sequence continues at coordinate 837,362,375 of OY728146.1, read as the reverse complement.
TGTCGCCCAGTCAGCTGGGAGGTTTAACTGGCCATGAGGGGCCGTAGAGCCCGTGGGGGCCACAGGGTGGCTCGGTCGTGGGGGCGGGGGTGCTGCGAGGGCGTGGGGCCAGTTTGGCCGAGGCACAGCAAGGGGAATAGGCCGGTTCAGCCGGGGTGCTGCGGGGGGCATTGAAAAATTTGGTAGGGGAGCCGCGAGGGGCACAGACTGGTTCGGCAGGGAAGGCAGAGCGTCGTGGGTGCGTCGTGGGTGTTTCAAAAAAAATGTCATACACTTTTATTTTTATTTTATTCACACATGAAAAACCCAAAAACTAACTTTCACCCTCGACCACCTGCCATCAAGGTGAAAGTCTTCTTAAGCGAATATTGACACTGTGAGTTCAACGATGCCCTTAGATTTAAATTCTGAGCATTGGTTCAAAATTTATAAAAACCCGCTTGCACATTTACTGAAAAAACCTGAAATAAAGTTCAGAAATTCATTCCTGGCACTCCGGGCCTCAGAATCACGGGCCATCAATTTTCACGGACTCGTAAAATTCCCATATATTTAAAAAAAAATTACATGGAAAATTGGGGTGTTTACAGGTTGTTTGTTTTAGAAACCTTAGGTTGGGATGATTGGTTGATTACCTATATGTATAATGTTTAGTTATTGTGTTTCTTATAAACACGCACCCATGTTGAGCACTTTGTGCCAACACCCCCATTTCATTGGGTAGGGCGTTTTTCCCAATATTATTATTATTGGATGGTAATTAGCTCATTTCAGATCCCTCTCCTAGGTATCTCAAGATTATCTGGGTAGGCTTTGATGACCTATGGTTCATTATGGCCCAAGAATAATTGGGCAGGGTGTGCTGTGGTGGTTGGACCCGGTGTGTACGGGTAGGTTTGTTTCCCAGTTGTCTTCGAGATGAGGCCAAAGTGTCTTCGAGCGTGGAAGTGGTTGTTATGTCCCATGTTTCTGTGGGAAAGGATGTGTGTGGTTGTGGTGGACTAGGTGTATGTGGGTGAGATGTGTGGTTGTGATATTCTATAATATTGTTGTTGGGGCGGCAGTGGGACTATAATGTAACTTTTGGGGGAGGTATGATGAATTCGATATCCTAAATAACCAACTAGAAAGTGGTGCGGGGTACCCAAATATTGATGTGATACTACTATTACTTTACCTGACTTGCATTATTTGGGGAGTGTGACTTAGTGAGGTTGGGTGGAGAGTTTCCTTGCTAGGTGATTTGATTATCTCTATTTCTCACATTGGAATTATAATTCCTCCCCACTTGTGCATGAGAGATTTTGGTTTTCCCTACTGAGTATACATGTATACTCAACCTACGTATATTAAACTACTTTCAGGTTTCTAGGAGGACCTTTAGGACCATGCTAGACCTTACTATCAAGGGAATTGGGAGTTTTTTTTTTCTGATTTTCCTTTCCTTTTGGTACTTTCCTTGGGAGTTTCTTGTACTTTGTATCATCTTATTTTAGACATGCATGTGGGAATTGATTGTTGGGATTTACTTTTATTCTTGGATTTTGGAGTTGTCCGAGATTTAATATATTATCTCATGATATTATTAGATAAAAGGGTAATTCATTCCATTTTACATGATATTCTATACCCTTGGTGCTAGTCACCACTCTGGGTCCTATTGAAGGTGGAACTTAGTAGTCATTATCTCTCCTTCAACTTGAAGAAGGAAGGGTATGGCAGTTTGATGTCCCTTTCCTCATCTTGTTTAAGTAAGGTTGTGAAAAAGGATAACTTAAAATTCCCATAGTATATCATTTGATTTATTAATTGGACATTTGTAATTTTTTTTTGAAAACCATAGACATGGAAGAAAAACATATTTAATTAAAAGACAAATAAAATTGTTTTTTCTTTTAAACATTAATTTTCTTGATTCTATTAAAAAAGAGATGAAAAAGAAGAATAAAATATGGAAATGCCTTATATATCTAGTGGGTATGAAAATTATTGAATATTATGATGGATAAATGATAATATTCATTCAATGAAAATAAAAGAAATCCCAAAATAAAGTGATATTTTTAAATAGATTCTTACTACTTTGGTAACTTTTAAATTATAGATCCTTGAAATAAAAAATTGAATTAAAACATTAATAATAATTAACAAATAGTTAATAATGTTAAATATATCAAATTATCAACATATAAACCATATAAATGTTAATTGTTTTATAATAAAAATTATGTCTCAATGGAATGGAAATTGATATGAAATCACCTACCTCAAACTTCCCTTTGGTTGAACATCATTTAAATTCATGTATAATGGTATTAAAAAGGTTATAAATTTGTACAAGAACCACATTAATATTTATAATATAATATATGATCCTCCTATATCATCTTACCACATTTTCATTAAAAATATTTCATTACTACAATTTTTTCTGGTGTTAACTGCTTCATTTTCTCTTGCATGTTTTTTTGAGAATGTTATGGTTTTTCTGGATTGGATATAGAGAAATAATATAAATAATTATATTAATGTTATAAATATTATATTTATACATTAGAAATTTTTTTATAATCATTATTGAAATTTTTACATGGAAATTAAATTTTATTTCATCATGGATATGATAGGTCATACATATGCACAAGCGACGATGTCATTCCCTTAATGGGTAAAACGGTAAGATAATGGATGATATATTAATTTTTAAGGGTCAATATCATGTCAAATGTATCATATATAATCATTATGTTCATCATTATGACTATCCATGTGAGTTAGTGATGGAGAAAAATTACATTAGTTCATAAGATGGTAGTCCACTGTAGACACAAGTAATGGATTTGCTTACCATTTGATGAAGAAGGAGATAGAAAAATAATTTGAAATAAACATAATAACATGTAATTATATTTTATATAAAAATTTTATTATATTTAAAATTTTAATATATAATTTAAGGTTATAAAAGGAGAAGTAAAAAGGAAGAGTTCTGTGATGATGATTTTCTTCACTTATAGAAACCTCCATGGGATATCTTATTAAGGACCCTAGTATTGGTCTTTTGGGAAGAAAATAAACTTTATAACATGTATAAAAATGTTTTGGATATATTTTTTTTCAGGAATTTTGAGATAAATGTATTGAGAGTTCAGAATGAGTATGGGTAGGAGGTTTTCTTTAATAATTGGAGGGCGGACCTTCTTGGAAACTACTTGGAAATTTCCCAAAAGCATTCAAAATGATAAATTAGTCACCAAAAAAATGATTCCAATTGATTTTATTTTAGAATTTCTGATAGTATAAGGTCTATATATATATCCATATAATATAACTTTTAAAAGTTTAATTGAAAAAATTCCCTTATCTTTTGGTCTAACCCCCCTGTACACCCGTTTTAACCTTAACCAAAGTAATTAGTTTTTACTAATTTTACTATTCATTATGAAAAAATTGATTTATAGTTTTTACATAATATTAATAATTATTATTAAAATTATGGAATTCATTTTATCAAATTCAATTCACATAAGTGGTATAATTTGATTTGAAAATAAACCTGTAAACGAGTTGAAAAAAGTATTTCCAATGAAAAAGTTATCTGAAGTATAAAACATTTTTATATAAAATATAAACATAAAAATGACTCAAATGACCAAAAATTTATTAATTATAATTTAATTGAATTTGTTTTACTTTTAAAATAATTTAATAATAAAACATAGTTTTGTAAATTCTTTAAATGAAAAGGCATTTATCAATAAAAATCAATGTTTTTTTACTATTCATCAAAAAAATAATCTTTTCCTAAAATTATCAAAAATAAAATAGAAGTTAATTTTTATATTATGATTTAAAAAAAAATTAATTGTTAATATATTTTTTATTAAAAAATTGAAAAAACTAATTTTACATTTTGTATAATTTTTTTATGAAACTGCTTTTTAGAAAAATACAGTTTTATGCTTAATATTAGATTTTTTCTTATATCATGATTAGAAAAAATATTATATGAATGAAAAAATATTGGATTGAATATATAATATTGAAATTACCTTTAAAGATTTCACAAATACTGATTCATTTAATTTATTAATATCAAAATATATTTCTTGCATATAGACAGTTTTTCAAGAAAACATTTCATTGACTTTCAAATGATTTTTATTTTATTTTATGACAAACTGATAACCAATGAATTCATTTTATATATCTTAAAAAAATATAATTTTCATAATTTAGTTATTTCTATTCATACCCTCTAATTTAATGGATAGAATATAATGATATATTATATTACAATTCATTTAGACACGGGGTTGTGTGTGTCACAAGCTATCAAAGAGATTGAATTTATTAAAAAAGAAATATATCGTAAAGTCTTGGTTTGTTAAATTATTCCAATTAAATAAATTTAAACTTAAAAATTTCATTTTGGTCTTTATTGGTTCAACATTTGTTGAATACTCACATGGTACAGAGGGATAATAAAATATATTTTAAAAAAAAGTGAGAAACATAAAGGTTAGCTAAAATATCATGTATTCGGGTTCCATGATAATGATAAAATTTGTGGGAATTTAAAATAAAGACATGGAAGTTAAGAATAAAATCTAAATACTAATAGAGAGTGATAGAGAAGCACTTTAGGATAAATTTAACCACCACAAAACCATAACTCTTTATTGGTGAAAATACCATTTAAAATGAATGTAAATAGATAATTTTTTATCTTTAGATACTTTTCCTAAGGTTGAGGGATTATTTTACTCTCAAGATAAAGAACATGGGAAAATGTAATCACTTTATTTATTTCAATTTTATAGATATAATATCATCCTTTGGTTTTTCATCAATTATTTTAAACTTTATCTCACACTCTTATGAATATCCTAGAATATTTTTTCATGTATGAATCAATAAAATTAACTTTTAACAAATCATAAGATCCATAAAATAATAACAAGTCATTCGTAATTTATCTAAATGTTTTAAAAAAATGGTTATAAAAAGTTATCCAACAATACATTAATCTATAAAACCTTAAAAGTAACACAAAATCTTAACTTAATATATTTAATAATTTATTAACTTTACGACTCCTCCAAAATAAGACGAGCCAAATTCAATGTCTAAAATATTAGATGGAAGGTAAATGAATTTCAAAAATCAACTTAATATTAGATTCTACGAATAACATAAAGTAGTTCTTAATGTCACAAACAAGCTATGTGAATACCTTGATCACTATAAAACCTTAATAAAAACATGAATTCTTTTAAAAATAAAATCTCATATTATCAAATATATTTTATAAATTAAGAAATGTAGTAAGCAAAAACTAAGATATTATAAACCATAAAATTACTAACTAATTTTAAGGTCACTAATAATATCCCATAAACATATTTTTTATCATTATTATCTCAAAATTAGACACTTATTAAGGGTTATATTCCCATTATCATGTTTGTTTCCAAAAAGAACAAATTTCCACAGAATCAATCTTATATTTTCTCAGTACCATTCAACATATACTTTCAAATACTTAAAGAAATATAGTACAATACAATCTTTTTTATATGTCAGAATTATTATAAAAAATATATAATTGATAAATTACTTATATAACATAATTGTGGAATCCAAATACATATGAAACTTAATCGTTCCCCTTCAGATATCGTTATAGCCTAAACTTGAACTTGACCCCTAAGATTCTTATAAGGTATATTCTCTTGAAACATAACACATTATTTTTAATAGTGCCCCATCTTCTTGTAGTTGAAACACTGAACATTAGAGTTTTTTTATTATACATATATTCACTTTTTTGAAGGTCTTTATCTCCAAACTTGAAGAAAACCCACATTCCCTTCAAGAAAGTTCTAGGGTGTTTCATTCCTAAATTATCCCATATGGGAAAAATGTTCTTTCCCTTTTATAAATTTTCTATTTTTAATCTTCAATTCTCCTCTTCTCCTTATTTCATTTGAATCCATAAGACATAGAGAATAATGTATCTATCTTTATAGCACATGATACCATATCCTTGTATGATGAGAAGGTTTGGGAGAATAGTTCCCTCTAAATGATTATATTTAACCCATTAAATAAACGATAAATTTTACGCCTTGTATTACATACTTTGTCTAAAACACAACTTAATAACCTTGTAATTTTTTTTCATACATAGAAACATTTTTCTCTTCCTTTTTTCTTAGACACCCTAATTGTCTCTCCATATATGCCCATTATTCATGAGGAAAATATTTTTATAGTAAATTTTCCTTTAAATCATTCCATTCCATTATTGCTATTTCCTCCTCGTACTTAGTGTTTAGAATCAATTAAAACCATTGATATAAACCCCATGACAAATGATAAAATACTATGAAAAACTTCTCAATTTCATTACACTCCAAAGAGAGAAATATCTTCTCTAAGGTACTTACCCATTTCTCAGCTAAAAATATATTTTTAGTCCCATTTAATTATAGACACTTCTAATGCATAAAATATTATAACATTGTTGCACCACATTGTGGATGTGTAGGGTGATCCATATGATCAAGTTTATTAGTTATAACCTAAGCCATCTAATCTAATATAATTATAATTTTTCAGCTCCTACACCAGTTTCATTATATTTCTTTGTATGGAAATCCCTACATTGATTATGTGCATTGGTATAGATATCATGTCATTTATATGGTCAACACTTTATGCCAAGATAGTATAGAATTATGGGTAAAATCCTTTTTAATTTGGACAACTGATTTAAATCAATATACCTACTAATACTTTAATGGGATATCATATTCTGAGACCCACCCATTACCGCATGTCCAATGAGTTTCTCATATATTGAATAATCAATTCAATTAATAAAAAATATGCCTTACAAATAAATTTTCATATTGAATAAACAATACAACATATTAATATTTCCCTATTAAATCAAATAACTTTCAAAGTAAAACAAAATATGTAGATATAATATACAGTTTAATAAATAAGAATACAAATGAAAAAGAAAAATATAAATTTAATGGAAATGTAATGTAAAATTATCATAAGAGAGTGAATACTTCAAGATAATGTTAATGAAAACCAAATTAAAAAGAGATAAAAGATGACCATCTGTTCATCAAAAATATAGGTTTGCAAAAAATCATATCCTTTGGAATAATAAATGAAATGTAAGACAAATATTAAAATATCATTTCATAAGAACGTTTTCCTTGTAAAAACATTAATAAAATTTATAAAAATCTACATTTTTTAAAATGGTTATAGTTATAGAAAATCCCACTATCACTGTATATGTTAAAAACCATTCTTTTGACTTTTTGTAAAGAAAGTTAAAAATTTAAATTATGAAAATATTAAAAAAATCATTTTAAAACATTTTTTTAATTCAAGGATAACATAAATTTTACTTAATAAATCATTTGAGTAAATTAAAGGACTTTTGTAAAACAATTTTGGAAAAAATGGACAAGGAAGAAAAATATATATGATTAACAGAGAAATAAAAGCATTTTTTATTTTAAACATGTATTTGCTTGATTAAAGTACTCAAGAAAAGAAATTTTTTTTAGAAAATTTAGAAACTCAAAAAATGCACAATTTATAAGAAAATTATTGAATCTTAAGAAGGATAATTTATAAGATTCCTTCAATAATAATAAAAGTAATCCCAAAATATTGTGAGATTATGAAATACATTGTTACCAATTTATTAAATTTTACACCCTTTGATAGATTAAACATTTATTGAAACATTAATCATCATGAATATATATGTATTCATGTTAAATATATCAATGTAATTTCATATACACCTTATAAAAGTGAATAAATTCATAATAACAAATTTGTCTCAATGGCATGTAAATTGAGATGAAATCCCTTAACTCACACTTTCCTTTTGTTGAACATGAATTAAAATATTTTATAATGGTTTTAAACATGTTATTAATTTAGAAAAGAAACATATTAACATGTATAATATCATATATGATCCTACTATTACATCTCACAACCATTTTGTTAATAATATTTCATTCTTACCATTGTTTCGGGTGTCAACTACTTTGTTTTCTCGTGCATGTTTTGTCATAAAAGTTATTATTTATACTCATAGGATATAGATACATCTTATATATAATTATATTAATTTTATATGTATCATTTTTAATCATTTGATACATTTTTGTAACTATTCTTGAAAATTTGACATGGAAAATTAATCGTATCGCTATGTGGAGATGATAGACCGTACGTAAGCACAAATGACGATATCATTACATTAATGTGTAAAGGGGTAAGGAAGTGTATGATATATTAATTTTTTTGAATTAAAATAATTTCATGTTTATCATATATATTCATTATTTCCATAATAATTACTATCCATGTGAGTCAGTGATGGAAAGAAAATTACACCAGTTCGTGAGGTGGTAGTCCGCTGCACACATGAGTAATGAATTTGTTTCTCCTTTGATAAAGAATGATATACATAAATATTATGCTATCAAAATAATAAAATATAATTATATGGGATATAATAGTGTTATTTTATTGTAAATTTTAAAGAATATTTTAGGGTGAGAAAATAATAAGTAAAAAGAAAGACCTCGATGAAGACAATTTCCTTCGCTTAGAAAAACCCCATCTGGATCTCTTATTAAGAACCCTATGATTGGTATTTTGGAAAATAAAAAAACTCTAGAATGTGAAAAATGATTTTGTTTATATATTTTTAGGGATTTTCCGAGATAAATGGTTTTATATATGTTAATAATTTATTAGAGGAGGTGCCCTTTTATAAGTGGGGGATGGGACCTTCTTGGAAGCCACATGAACATTTCCCAAAACAATACTAAATGATAAAGTCATTACCAAACCAAATACTTCCAAATGGCCTTATATTAAAATTTGGGATAGGATAAGGTAAAAATGTTTCCATAAAAAATTATTTTTAAATGTTTAATTGGAAAATTTATCATTATCTTTCAGTTTAACCCCATGTAAACCCATTTTTACCTTAACTAGGGTAATTAATTTTTACTATTTTAACTATTCATTATGATATAAAATTAAGTTAAAATTATTAAAAAATATTAATTATTATAAATAAAATTTTGTAATCCATTTTAACAAATTCAATTAACAAACTTAGTATAATCTAATTTTAAAATAAACATATAAACACATCAATAAAATCGTTTTCTAAAGGAAAAGTGTTCTTAAGTATAAATAGTTTTTATATCAAATATCCACATAAAAATGATAATAATTAACTAAATTGGATTAATTATAATATTGTTAAACTAATTTTACTTTCTAAACAATTTAGAAAAAGTGTATCTTTGTAAATTATTTGAACGAGAAGGCAGTTTTCAATAAAAATAAGTATTTTTTACTATTCATAAAAAAATTAAATTTTTTGGAAAATTTTCAAAACATAACTCCAAGATAATTTTCAAATGGTTATTTTAAAAATTAATTTATTTTTTCTATAATATATTTTCAAAATTTGTAAAAAATTATTTTTAAAATAAGCACACAAAACTCTTTAAAACCATTATTTTCCGAGAAATACAATTTTTAAACATAAAACTTGATTTTTTCATATCTCATACTTAGTAAAAATATTATATGAATGATAACAATTTTTATTTAATATTTAATATTTAAATTTAATTAAAAATATTCACCAATTTTATTAATTTATTTTATTTATATAAAAATGCATTTCATGCCAAAAAACAGTTCTTCAAAAAACAAAATTCTTTTACTTTTAAATTATTTTCATTTTCATTTATAATCAATTGATATAAAACGAATTTATTTTATCCATGTAAAAATTATATAATTTTCTTATTTTGTTAGTCTTATTCATATCCACCAATTAAATATTTTTTATAGCGGTATACTATATTATTGTTCATTTTGACTCAAGATTGTATGTGTTGCATGATATTAAAGAAATTAAAAAAAGAGAAATGTATCATAAAGTATGAGGGAGTTACAAATAATAGAGTGTCTAAAAATATAAGTGGTAATGTCATACCCTTATAAAATTATTTAGATATAAAATAATGGTAATATCAAAAATCAAATAATACATTAACAGTTCTAGAGTGTATAGTAAGTGTAACATTCACCACTTCATTATCATAACCCACATCAGTAGTAGGGATCACATGATATTTCCATTTATATCTAGGATTAAAATGTTACTAACATAAATAGTCATCATTAACCCTTATATTTTATCACGGGTTAGAATAATTCCCATACTCATTTTATTTAAAACACAGGGTGTGAGTGGTACATTTTGTAGAGAATTACCTTTATTTAAATTATTACTCAACTTCTTCTTATCAATTTAAAATTAAATTTCCTAATGAATTTATTTTACAAATTTAATGAACTTAATAGTACCCTTAATTAATTTACTCTATTTTTTCTTACACTCTTCTATCACAAGGGATGATTCATATTCTTCCTTCCATGGTTTTTATTCTTAGAATTATATTTAAATTATATCATTATTTTCCTATAAAAACATGATATTGATGGGTAACTTACTTCTCCAATTCTTCCTTTATAACACATCAAATGTTTTCTTCATATCAACTGAAGTAATTTTTGGATTAATCCCTTTAGAGAGTTGGTTTTATTTCAAAAAATAATCCACCAATATTACTTTATAGTTCATTAATAATACCAAAAGTGTACCTCACAAGTCTTGTAAATTTTTTCTCATACGTATTAATGGATTAATCATCCTTCTTACTTAGCTCAAGAAACTCCTTCTGTATTTTCATTGGAAGAATACAAGTATATTACTTGTTTAAAAATAATATTCTCAACTCATCCCACTCCATAGAGTCAAATTGATTCATGTTTCTTCATATTACTTATGAGATTAAACTATTGATATGATTTTACATCCCAATGATAAACAATCAAAATTACTTTTTATTAAATCAGACACCGGATAATGGAAAAATAATTTTAGTTGTACAGATGCATTTCTAAACAACTATTGGATCTATAGACCCACAAAAAAATTTAGTTGTTTCCATAAAAAGGATTTTTCAAAATATTGTAAACTCCTTTTCTCATTTGGAAGCTCTGGATAATTAATTGATTAAGAAAGTTTCATAAGAAAAAGTAGATATTTTACATTCCATATAATATAAAATTTGGTTTCTCAAGATTAAAATCATTTCATTTTCTATAAAATTCAGTATTAATGTGGATAATTTGGGTTACACCTACTAACTAAATTAAAAAATCATTTTTAAGAAACAATAATCATAGTTAGAAACCATATAATCACAAAAAAAAATTCGTAGGATGTCTAAATGATGAAACCCCATTTTCAATATCTGAAACCCTAATTTTAACCTAGTCCATCCATGATCATTATCTATTGAAATTCATCATAATGGTTTATAAATAAAGTGTGAATTAACCCACACATATCCCCTCGAGTGTTTCTAGCTAGGTGTGCAATTATTCCCAGTCATCAAGCTCTAGTGAAGATCGAGTTAATACATAATCCACTAGATTAAGAGTTATTACCCCAAGGTAAATATATTCCAAAGTTATATCCACTTTATAATATCCAAGAAGTGATTTATTTTTAAATAAAACTAAACTCACTTATTTACAAAATCTTAGGATTTTCTCCATCACATTGGCTTATCCTAATGGTTCTCACTAAATTTCTCTCTTCTTAGTTTCCAAAAATAACTAAAACTTAATATAATACTAACTATATTGACCCAAAAATTTAATACAAAAAATATTATATAATATTATATGAATATTAATTTCATATCATTACGATCCATGCTCTAACTGTAAAGGATTTCTTTTAGAAACATGGATACATAAAAAACTGGTTTATAAAAGATTTATGTCATAACCCACTAATTTCATTATAGACATCGCCCTTATTTTACATATCAAACTTAAAAACTTTAATCACATCCTTTGGAAAATAAAAACATAATAAAGGGTGAGATGAGATGCTTAGTGAGGGTAAACAAGGGAGAGAGCATTGCTAATTTAAGCATAACCTAAGCATAAGGGTATGAGAGTATGATCTTATCATTTGAAAATAATACCCATCAATTCATAAATCATAATAAAAAGTCATGGAATAAATATTGGATTCTCATAATACATGAATCAAAAATTAATCAAATAACGTGGTCCGTGATAGCATAACATTGGCATAAGATCATTTCATAAAAGAGTGGAATAAATTGTTAAATATTCAAAACCACAGATATATTATGTTAAGGATACCCACCAATACATTACTCACATGTTATTATTAGGATAACCACTGGTGTATCTGATTTGGGCTTGAGATAAACTACTGTGAACCCTCTTTTATGCTTGGGACAACCTCCCATGTACCCAATTTCTGGTTTGAGATAACCTCTTGTGTTCCCTTTTTTGGTTTTGGGATATCCTATCAAATAACCTTTGATCTCATAAAACACTAATATTTACCCAATTAATTGGAGGGGTATATAATTATGGTCCCACCTTTCATATAATAATAATCCATTCATATGTATTCCAAAATATCATAATACACTCATTATATCATCATAACATAACCCAAGGAAAATAAACAAGTTTTAAAAAAATCTAATAATCATAATCATAAACCACACAAATAAATAATAATTATGGTATCATTTGATCATATCCCTAATAAATTATAAGTAGAATCAAATGATGTTATCATTGATGACAAAAACCTTTAAAATATCACCAAAACATTTCATAAGGAAAATGATCTTTTCTTTTTGAAATAAATTATTTAAAACCAAAAAATTTAAAAATATTATAGGAACCATTTTATTTGAAAATAAAAATAATAACTTTGATATAATCTTCAAATAATCGAGTGTTCATGATGGTGGGTTTTTTTTCATGGAGTAATTATTGATACAAATATATGTTCATAACTTGGTAAAATATATCTCACTCAGAAAATAATAAGAAAATTATTTTTAATAATTTTGATGAAATTAAAAATGTTTGAGACTAAATTTAAACAATAATCGGATATTATTAAATACATTCTTAAAAAAATTAGAAAACTTTTATATGGAAGAAATATGATTTACGACCAAAGAGAGAAATAAAGTCAGGTTTCCTTATAAACATTATTTTAGTATTTGGAGTACTTAAAGAGAGGAAAATAAAATAAAAACATGTGAAATATTGAAATAACTAGAGGATAAGATTATTAAATGGCTTTATCAGTAAAATATCATATAATTATTCAAAATTTAAATTCAATTATAAACAATCTATGTTTAAATAATTTTGAAACATAAATCGCTTAACTCATGTTTGAAGTTATTCATAAGAACCATAATCTCTTTTAAAATAAAATTTTAATTTATTATAATTTTATACATTCATCATATTCATAGTTATAATATCATATATGATCCACTTGTAACATTTCATCACCCATTCATTAATAATTCTTTATTAAAATCGTTATTTCTAGGTGTTAACTGTTACGTTTTTCTTAAAAGTTTTAGTTGGCCCATTCCAATTCTTTTACTTAGTTCAAGGTTACATAATCTATTCAATATTATTCATGTCATGAGTATCATATAACATAAATATATACACTTTTATAACTTTCCATGAAAATCAGTGAGGAAAAATGAAATACATCTCTTTATAGAGATGGCAGTCTATACGTACACACAAGTGATGTTTTCATTTGTCGATGGATGGAGTGAAATAATGGTAAATAATAATTCAAATTTATCAAATTATAATAATATTATCAATAATATATATATATATATTTATTTATTAAATCTATCGTTACACATATACATGCAAGGCAATGATGGAAAATGAATCATATCGCTTCGTGGAGGTGGTAGTCCAAATGTACGCTTGAGATATACTTTCATTTCAAATTTTATGGAAACAAAAATGAATAAAGTTACTACATTAACATATTAACATATCAGTATATGGTATATGTTTATGTTATTATATTATATTGGTTATATTATAATTTAAATAGGTTAAAGAAAAAATAAAATTAAAAAGATTATTTAAGACAATTACCACTTATTTGAGAAACCACCTTTAGATTTATTCTTAAGGACTATAGGGATGATATTTTAAATATAAAACAACCTCTATAACTTTGATAGGGTTTTCTAGAAGATGTTTTTAAGGGTTTTTAAAGATATATATCTAAATGTTCTATGAATAATAGAGGACATGTGGTGTCATGTTATAGTGATTAAAACAGCTACAATTACTTAAAATATTTAAATATAATAAATCATATTTCATATGAAATTAACAAAAAGTGGGAAAAAATTAGAAGATAAGATAGTTTAATATTTTAATCCCATCATCCAATAAAATTTGGATTGGTTTATAAGTAATTTTAAACCATATCTTTTGGTTTAACACCTTTATTAACCTATTTTAACCTTTATAATGGTTAAAATTTGTTCAATAGAAAAGGGTTATAAATTTACATCTAATGTATAAATTGGATAAAAATGTTCAAGGGATGCATTTTTAAACCCTATACCATCCAATTTTCTTCTTAATTTGTTTTTTTATTTCAAATCATTTATAATATATTATTTGACATAAAATTCTCTTAAAGTAATTTTATAAACACTTCACATTTTATGACTTTATTGACATAAATACTGGTATAGAATTAGAATATAAAACCTTTATCCATCAATTATATATTATTATTAACCATAAATGTCATGCAACACCATAATTTATCAAAATAATATTGCAGTTGATGTTTTTAAATTTGTTTTCTTTAATTTTTCTAATACTTTCTTAATCATAGTGTTAGTGTTGTGTAATCACCAAATGCAATTATTACATCAATAAAAATTAAAAATAAATTATGATGATAATATTAAGGTTATTATCAAATAAAAAAGGCACCATGTTTCCATATCTTTGAATACTATATGAGTATGGTAGAAAATATCATACTATATTGAAAAGGTATGTGTTATATTTATTTTTAAAGAATAATCATATTATTATTTAACCTTAATTACATGATTTACTCTTATAGAGGTTATAAATATTTACCATAGTTACTATTTATAATGAACAAAAATAAAGATGAAGTAATTAATTTTTTTTACTTGATGATCCTAAATATGATATCCATTTTACATGATTAAATTTAAAGTGGTATAAGAAATTAATTTTAAAATAAATGAAAAACATGAAATGAAAACTAGTTTTACAAAAAGACATTTTAAGAAAAACAAGTTTTAAGAAAAACAAGTTTTCAGAAAAACACGTTTTAAGAAAAACCTGTTTTAAGAAACAAAACTGGATTTAATCTTATCAATTCCTAGAAAAAACCATTAAAAAATGTTAATACATTTGATTGAATATATAATCTACACATTTAATTAAAAGAATTTTTCAATTGTCATAAATATAATTTATGAAAATAAAAACACATTAAATGTATAAAACAAATTTTTTTCCAGAAAAATATCCCTTTTATTCTTTCAAATAATTTCATTAATTGATAACCAATTAATTAGTTACATAAATGGTTAAAACATATATTTATAATTTATTATGTCTTTTTCTTACCCAATAATCCAATAAATACGCGATAACTATTAAATTAAATAATAATTCAAAAATATAGCATGGTTTATTTAAACTCAGTGATCCGTATAAAGAAATATAACAAATACTCCATGATTATTTTTAAGTAAATACATATAAAATATTAGCATGTTACACATGTGACTACTTCTGGATTATGGATCTAGAAAAGGGAAGGGGCCCAGTAGTAGGTTATTAGGGAGATGGAGAATGGATTTAGAGGAATTTTTGGGATAGGCTCCAGATAGATACTAAAATTTATTTATTTATTTAAATATTATATATTAACTTTAGTTTGATCTTAAAAATTTAGTAGTTTTAGGTTATTTCATGTTTTAATAACATGGCACATGTTAGTACATTATGATTTTATTTTACCTGACATTGCACTGTTCGAGATTGGGTTTTACATTTTTATATGATTCTTGTGTATGGATTATTACTGAGGGTATAATCTCCTCACAACACTATTCAGACCCAACCACTGTCCGAAAGCCTCCTACATATGGGGAGGCACTCAATAGGTTATGTAGTTTTATAGATCTGGCTTGATGATATGAGATACAGAATTAAATAGTGGTATTTTATGATATTTTTATTTTATATTATTCTTGAAATTATTTGGGGAAATTTAAAAAGGGGTTAGTATATGTGGAACTTGGGTAGGGGGTCTTGTAAGTTCCTAGATAGATATTACATAACAAAACTCTGAGTTATCGGTGATGTGATTGATTTTACTAATTGTTGCATTACAGTTTCTTTATTATCTTGTGTGTGTTGTTGTTATATAGTTTATGGTATTTGGGTGTGTTCATGAATCATGATTAGGCTTGTCGGATCACGTGTCATATATTCTTGCAATTTGTATGTGTAGTATTCCAATTAAATAAATTTTATGATCTATACTTACTTCTTCTATGGTATTTATGTGCTCTATGCTTGTGTGATATATCTTTTTTGACATTATATTTCTTAAACATGGTCATGCATGTTGTTATATATATATATTACTTTGAGTAACATGTAGGTAAAAGAAATTAGGATTAAGCCTCGAGTAATATTATGGGGTTAGGCCTTATCAATGAAGGTTTCTTCATAGGATAGGAATTACTATTGGCCCCATTATTACACCTATGAATTTATAAGTTTTTTTAGATAAGAGAGATATTATAGGTTTTCCATGATTTTATTTTTAATTTTAAATAATTTCACCTCATATATGTTTTACAAGAACACTTGGTTATGTGAACCATAACACCCCCACTATTGAGAATGAACCTTTTCGATCCCTAGTTTTGTAATATGATTCAATTCAACACGCTCATACTCCCTATCAATTGTTTTAGACAATAGAATTGATAATTCTGGAGTCTTCTAATTGGTGTTGATTCAAGGTAGAGGGGAATAGAGAACTATTATTTACTATGTCGGGGACATTAAAATTTATCATCTTGTATCCTTCCAAATAATTGGGGTTCTTCAAGATGATGAAGGGTAGATAAAAATTATTGAGGGGATATTTGACCCAGCCAAGACACCATGAGATCGATGGGTAAATATGGATACTTTCATGATTTTGGGATTCATCAAGAGATAGTGGGTTGTTATGAGCCCTGAGAATAGTCATGAGGGTATTACCTAGGTGACCATTATGGGACTATTATTTATAGAGTTTTTATCGGGAAAACTAAAGTCAGACTACACTCAGAAGTTCATAAATCCATAATAGGGAACAATTATGGTAGAATCCCGTTCTGATCATTATGTGGATTTAAATAATTTTTATCATCTTTTGTCTTGTAATAAGACACATGAGGCCTGAAAGTTCAGGATTTTACATCAACCAGAATTAAGTTTTTAGGTCAATGGATTTGACTTGACAATAATCCCATGTGTGATTTATAATGACATGACCTTTTAGAATGGTATGTTGGAGGATATAGCTTCGAGTTTTCATTCATATCTTAGTGGACTGATTAATGGACTTACTAATGATATTAGGGTTTCATCATTAGATATTAGAAATATTAATTAATATGAGTCAATCTAGGGTGGAAGTAGAAAGATTCAACATAAAAGGTTTTCTTCATCTCCCTCTAGAAGAGTTGATTTCATCAAGTGCTTCATATGTGGGAATAGAGGACACTTTAATAAGACTTGTGGAAAATTTCATCTGGAGTGACACTCATGTGGAAATGTGGTTCATCAAAAAAATTGTTATTTTCTTGATTCATGGATTAGTTTTGGGAGGTCCATCCAAAATGGGGGTGTAGAACCTTAGTAAGGATACAAACCATACAAACATTGTTAACTCAAGAGATCTGGGGGAATTTGGGATGGGGATGTGGACCTAATACTGGAAATATATACACACAAGACTATAATCTTGTAGATGGAGGGTAGGGATATTATACTACATTAGGTACATTATTGATTACTTCTATGAATTATCGTTCATTTTTTGATACATGAGAATCAAATTCATTTATATCCACTCAAAATTTCACTAGTCATGATTTATTAGTTAAGTTGTCTTCTTAATTTATCTCTTTATAGACTTATAGGGGAAAGGTGGATCTTCTTGAGATATATATGGAATTTATAGTAGTATTTTCTGGCTGTGAATATATGAGAGACTTTATAATATTATAGATGACTAGATTTTATGTGATCTTCAACATGGATTGGCTCACTAGTTATTGAGTGTACATCGAATGATATTGTAGAAGTGTATCCTTTACCACACCCTAGGGGGTTCTTTATTGGTGAATGGGATATTGGAGTTTGAATAGTGGGACTATAATTGAGCCATATATGAGCTATTCTTACACATGTAGAAATATTGCATCTTATAATGTATCCAGAAGTAGCATCCTCATATCTTTATTTAGTCATGGATAGATATCAATATGTTTTTCTTGATAATTTTTAGGTCTCTCTACTGATAATGGAAATTAATTTGAGATTGAAATTTTTCCAAGAGAACAACCTATATCAATTTACCAATATTATATGGTTCCATCTAACTTAAAGGAACTTTAGGTGTAGCATAAGGATTTAAAGTAAATGAGATTTATCAGTCTGAGCATTTATCCTTGTGATTCTTTGACATTGTTTAAAAATAAGGTGTAAAATATTCTTTGTATGTGAATTAACTATAGGAAGCATAATCAGATCATAGTGTATAAATTTCACATGTTTCGAAGTATCAATGACTGCTTCGTTCAGTTGCGAGGATCCCATCAGTTGTCCAAAATTGATTTATGATTTAGTGACCATCAACTTCAGGTCAGAGTGGGGTTTATACCTTATATGATTTTTAGGATATGATATAGATTTTATGAGTATCTGGTTATGACTTTGGGGAAAATTAATTCCCCAACAATGTTAATGATATCATGAAAAAGATCTTATATATACACCTAGAATCCTTTGACATGATGCTCATATATGATATTAGAAAATAATTGAGGACATAAATTTACATACTAAACACCATGATATCATGTTGATCATGATTCAATAATATCAAATTTATGCTAAATCCTTGAAATGTGAATTTTGGATCTAAGAGTTTCATTTTTTTGGTAATGTGATTACTATGGTTGGAAAGTTATTTATTCAAAGAATATAGAGCCAGTGATGTATTGGGAATGCACTAGGGACATGTTCAAGATAATCATTTTTATTTGGTGGGTAGGTTACTATAAGAGGTTTATTTAATAAATCTCCCATATAGAAGAACCGATGAATGGACTTACCAAGAAAGGGGTAAAGTTTGATTTGAAAAATTAGGGTGAAGGGGTCTTTCTAGAGGTAAAGAGACGATTGAAATCAAATATAATTCTTACATTATCCAATATTTATATTGGATATTATGTCTAATTTTGTTCCTCAAGTGTTCGGTTGGGATATTTATTGATGTAAAGGGATTGGGTAGTATCTTATGGTTCATGTTAGTTATGAATTCACAAGAAGAACTACCCTATGCATGACTTTGATCTAGTGTTGTGGTTTATTCCTTGAAGTGTTATCAACATTTTCTATTTAGTGAGTAGTTTTTTAGAAAAACCACAAGATATTGAAATATATATTCTATAATTGGGTATTTAATATCATATAGAGATGTTGGGTAGGGTATTTGCAGTAATTTTACTTTGAGAAGGCTTATGTTCCTGAGAAGGGGAATGTTGTTTCATCTGTTCTCAACAAGAAAATATAGGATATGTGAGGTGTTAATCAATGGAGGAATGGTGCCTAATAATTTTATTAGTTTATTGGATGGTATATACATCCAAGGATCAAGGGGTGATGGTGTGTACACCTTTTTGTATCTTGTGAACATTGGTGGGATATGTAAAGACCATCCAAAAGTTGAATTCAAAATGCTCAGGGATACAAGAATGGTTGATAAGAAGTGAACCATTTTTAGGTTGTCTGATGAATGGTGATAATTTCATCTATATTCATGGGATATCAGTGGTTATTACTTCCATGTGTGATGATTTAATTAGTGGATACCCTGAATCTTAGTGGGCAGTGCATCCAGGGACAATAAAGATATATCAAGATATTAATTGATAGTCATAGTGGATGGGTATAAAGAAAGACATCCCTCATTTTGTCTCATGATTCATCATCTATCAAAGTGTTAATTCTAAGAATTAGAGTCATGGTGGGCTACCTTTTCCCATTCTAGTTCCTTTGTGGAATTGGTATGATTGGTAATAAACTTATTCTTAGGGTAACCCAAAACTCTGAGAGGTTTAGATACTATATTGTTGGTATTTGATTGGAAGAAAAAAGTGACACATTTCATGCTAATTTGAGAGATTCATTCTATGGATGAATTGGGAAAAAATTGTGTATATGATATTGTATATTTGTGTGGAGTGATTATGAATAAATTAAATGATAGAGACACATGTTTCATATCACTATTTTTTCAAGGATTTTAGAAATATTTGGGGAATTATCTAAAGATGAGTACAGTATATCAATAATAAATTGATGGATAAATAAATATGAGGATCTAGTATTTGTGGATATAATTTGATTAGGAATTCTAGATTTTAGTGGATCATGTGATGATTATATAGTCCTATTATATTTCATGTATATAATAATAGTATTCTAGCTTCGATTCATATGACACCATTTGATGTTCTTTATGGATGGCTGTGTGAATCAACATTATTTTCACATGAGGTAGGTGATGTAAATGTTATAGGGATGAGTATAGTATAAGAGATTTCTAAGAGGGTGAAAATGATCTGGAATTTGTTGGTTACTACTCCAAGTAGATAGATATCATATAATTACTAGAGGAAATTATTATCGGAGTTCACTATGGGTGACTCGTTGGTTTTGTAATCAATGATTATAGAGGCAAGGGAAATTGACACCACTTTCATAGGGTTTTTTGAAATTTACAATCATACCAATGTTGTGTCTTACCATTTATATCTTCCACCATGATATCAAAGTACGAAAGATGTTTTCTATTTATCTTGGCTTCATAAAAACATCCTTGACACTATGCATGTGATTTACTTTGAAGATGTTGATATGGAACATGATACATTGTCATTAGAATGATCAGTCTGAATTATAGACCATAATGAAATGGTATTTCAAGGAAAGAGAGAAGCACTAATTTAGGTTTTATGGTAGCATGGATTGATCCACAAGGGTACATATAGAGACTAAAACATTACATAAATAAATAATAAATCTCATTAGTGGAATATTCATTACATGTTAATATGATCCACTCCATTATAATAAAGGGTTAGTGTCTTTGGAAACTTTGATACATAAACAATTGGTATATATAATATAAATACTTTTTCCTATTAATGTTTTCACAACTATTAACCATCTTATACATATCATTCGTAAAAAATTCATTCATAACCATGGGTAGGGAAACCTAAGAGACGGTGTGTTAAGACCTTTGGTAAGGGTAAATATATGATAAAATAACCAATGATCATAAGTGAGCATAAAATAAGAATAAGGTTATGAGAACATGATGAAAACATAGAATAATCATACCCAATCAGTAAAATATCATTAATTATGAATCATAGAATATGGTCTTTCCAATCAAAATACATAAGACATAAGAGTGTGAAATCATCAATATCAATTCTAAAACATGATAAAATAACATAAGGATGAGAGATAAGATTATTTCATTCACATAAGTATAGAAAATCACTTCCTTAGTCAAGGTTCACTCCCAATACAATGGTTTTGGATAAAGTACCATAATGGAGATGCTTACCTGGTCATTTATAACTTTTCATTAGGAGTAACTTCCACCTAGTTAACTCTGTCATCTCTTTAAAGTTCATTATCTCTGTTGTCTCTTAGGAGTGTCTAAACACTAACTTCTTTATCCTATGACTTGGAGGGCTATGACATTCCCACCCATCCTTGTTTATAATGTAACCACCCATTCTTATTTAATAATGTAACCACCCATCCTTGGTTTATAACGAAACAACTGGTCACTTAATCATAATCCATTGACCAAAATCTCATGAATATTTTTATTATTAGATCATAGATTAACCCATGGAAAATGAGATGGAGTTCATCAATATTTCACCATTATAATCATAAACCATTCAGAGAAAGAATAAAAATAGTAAAATTGGATCATATCCCTAGTAAAGTATAAGAAACACAAAAGGATATTTTAATGGATGAAAATAACTTAAAAATATCACTCAGAAATTTCCTTAGAAAAATACCCTTTTTATTTTGAAATCATTTTTTCAAAATATTAATTTTTTAAAATATTATGAAAAATATTTTATTTGAAAAATAACCATGGAATCTTTTTAAGGAAGCCTCAATTTAAAATGAATAAATTATTTTGGGAATAACTGTTCAAGTGGTGTATGTAGAAAAAATTATTCATTTCACATTTTTGGTAAAAATTTTAAAGCAACTCATTCATAAAACAGTAAGAAGATTAATTTAAATATTTTTTATAAAAATTCAAACATGGGAAAAAATGAATATTGGTCCTAGTGGACAAATCAAGAGGAGGGTATTGAGTTGACATTACAATTTATGTTTAAAAACCATTTAAAACATAAATTATCATATTTTATTAATTTTTCCTATTAAAAAAATTATAGAAATATATAATTTGATTTTTTTAAAAGTTTCACAAAATATTGATCACAAATAAATTAAAATAATTTTAAAAAAACTATGTATTTTGAAACAAATCTTCTTGTATACAAAAATATAAATCATGAATTTATGTTAACTATCGGTGTGCAGTTTTGTTTAATAATATAAAAATAGAAGAAGGTTTAGTTTAAATTAAAGAAAAAATATTTAATGATAACAACATAAATATAACAAGGGGTTCAGTATCCAAATGAGACATAAACCCATCCACTTGGAAATAACATGTTTCCAAGAGGTTTATTATTAAATAAACTCATCCACAAAATGGGTTAGGTTTTATATACAATAGAACACAAGGCTGTCTAGGAACATGGCCTCTTCCACAGTTATGGGAGGTATAAAACATAATATTAGGCCACACATGAACTCATTCATATTTTTATCATGGGAATACAAATAAAAATATTTGAGAGGGTATCAAGTACCTTGTGGTTGAGTGTAGGTTACTATGTTATACAGATAAAAAATTTAATAAAAAACATAACTCAAATTGAAAGTATAAATTTCAAGATCAAGTGATATGAGATGGAAAAATGAGGTCAAAATAAATCTCAATAGCTTTAGTTGTCTAGAAGTGCTTTGAATTATTATTTAGTTAGAGCTTAGACAAGTTTCATATAAGGTTGGGTAAAATAAATATTGTTTTGATTATTTAATGAGTTTTCTTTGTGGCAGATGTGCACCTATAGGATCCTCTTTTACCCTCTGAAAAAATATATGTTTTTATGAAAACTTTTCATTATTTATTTTTCATTATTAAAAAGATATTCATTCATAGCATCCATTTGGGTAAAAATCAATGCATTATTAAATGCACTAATTCCTCAATTATTGCTCTAAAATCTAGCCATTTGATATTTTAAATACTCTGATACTAAGTTAGACACATAAATCTGTCTTTAATTAAACCACAATTAGTTGGCACATAAACATGACACAATCGATCAGCATGGTCAGGTGATGCAGAAAGTTATCATGGTTAGTTTATTCCTTCATGTGGTCATTTCATTTGATCTTAGGGTATGAATTATTCTTCATGTTATTACTATAATAAAAAACATTGTTAGTACATTATATAATAAAGATTTTACATACCTTGGCGTGGTAACTTGTTTTATTCATGTAGTAGGTAGTTTCATTTACATGACCACTTCACTGATTATCATAGTTAGTTCATTTTAACTCATTGTAGATATATCTTTATTGCACTGAATTTTGATTGTACATGCGGTAAAGTGATTGTAAATACATGATATATTCAACTAAAATTCATGGTTGGTTCATTACATTGATAGAATTTTCTTATCTAAATAATGACTGGTAATGTGTACATGTGATCAGGTGAGGTATAATGTGTAGTAGGTTCCAAATGGTAACTCTAACATTATATTTAGTCCAAAATTTTCACACGGCAAGCACATTACTCTTGTGTCAGGTTTTCATGGAAAGTTACACACTTATCCATTTTTTCATATTTTATTTAGAAAAAAATTTACTAAAAAAATTCATTAATAAAATTATAACCCTGATTTGGTATCATTAAAATAAGGAGGTTTATGAAAAATCCTAAAATCCACCCTTCTTGATGATCACAAATCCTTGAATTTAAATTAAAATGAATTTAATATTGTAAATGTATATTTTCATAGTATTGAATTAACTATTTATAAAGTTCCCAAAATAATAATTTTTTTCCCAATGAATTCAATTGATTTCACTTTATCACTTATCTCATTTTGGGAATTTTATAAAGTGAATGAAGAAACAAATAAAATAAGTAAAAGTGAAAAATTAAAATATGATTAGATAGAGTAGGATTTCATTATTATCACAAAATATATTACAAAAGGTACAAAAAATCTCTATCAGATATCCCAATATGAATCCTTGTCTAGGATATCTCTCTTATCAGTAAGAAGGATAAGATAATTTCTTATAGAAGTAGAGTTAGGGGAAGAGGTAGTCTTAGGAGTAGATAACAATGTAATATCTCTAATAAATAATTTTATAGAAAATTTTCATAGTTACTAAATGGATTTTCTAGGCAGTAGGATAAAAGGATTGATGGTATAAGTTGTATTGGTAGTAGGTAGAGACATATGAATGGATAAAGTAGCTATAAAATCTATATGAGAAGTGTAGAGATAAGGTTCCATTAACTGAGTAAACTCATTTACTTATAAAGAACCGTGCTCCAAATCCTAAAGAAATAATCTCTATTTTCCATAAAATCTCCCAAAACTAGTTTCATTATATTAAGATTATCAACACTTAAATCGAAAACTTGATTCAAGGGAGGTATATTTAGATCGAGGTAAAGGATTATAAACATTCCCATTATTTCATACTTAGTAAATATATAACTGACATAGCAATAAATATCATTATTGATGGTTTCACTATATTTTCCATCTTGTTTCACACATTCTCTAACAAGTGATAAAGTATTGTCTTCATGGGTTTGAGATCTATCAAACACAACTTATTGGGTGTTTCTAGACTCATCAAAAATAATCTTCAAATCATCCCTTAAGTGGTGTTTCAAATTATCTTCGTCAAAGACTAAATGAACAAAAAGAGTAAGAGAAGGAGCATAAAAGATAGAATTCATAAACATTGGGTCTTACTGAATCCTCATATCAGAGATGACTTATTGGAAAACACCCAACAATACTCTGAGATTATTAATCTTTATTTTTTCAGAAAATTAATTTCAAGATAAAATTTTAGCAAAATATGAGAATTTATAAGCATCACACTCCTCCAGATATATTCTTCTCCAACAAGCTCCAAATAATATTCAAAACCAAGAAATGATTCCCTGAAATAACCCATAAAATTATTTTTGAATTCATTGAAATCATCCTTGGTAACATATGATATGAAATGGATAGTGGTAGATGGATTATAAGCCTAATTCCTACATTCTAACTTAGGAACATCTTCCATTGATTCAGCTATATCTGGATGATATGATATTCTAGAATCAATATCTCCATCTACCTTATAAAAAATAAGTATCATCCTCAAAATCTTCAGCATGATCACTGCCTTTCTTATATCCTTCACCTTCTTTGGTTAGAGTTGGACCAGAGATATCATGAAGAGCATGGTCAACAGAAGGTCTCGTAAGAGACACCTCAAGCCTCTCTTGAGGATCTACAATATCAATAAGAAATCTCTCTAGAACTCTCTGAGTATATGGATTGGTAGGTCCACCTTGTCCAGGTGAACTACCACCACCATCGTTTCAATCTGAACAATCTGAACCCAAAAAAAGAGTTCTAGAGGACCTGTCCCCTTAGAAGATGCATTTAGAATATGTTTCCTAGGTGTAACTCAGATCATATGAGATCCACTTGAACTGATTTCATTATTTTTAAAGTTCTGATACTTATCTAATCAATGCATACAACTACTCACATAAACCACTGTTTCCACTAAATCCTTAGATAGAGGCTCTACATCATGCGATGAAAATGGTAAGGGGGATTTAAGAGGTCCAAAATATATTGAATGATACTTTTCTATTTTATCCTCATGAGAATATATTTCTTCTTCATTCAAATATACCAATTCATCTTCTCCCTCAACTTTTTTTTCACCAAAAACCACTTCATCATATGAATACAATACTATATCATCAGGTTCAAGACTTAGATAAAAAAGTTCCATAGTTTTAATTAGATACTTCAAAAGATCAAATCATTAATAAATATTTTCTAGGTCAGAAACCCATCCCCTTTTTCATGGGTTCTAATTTACATTTATCTTCTTACATGTATTTTTTTGATAGGAAGAGACCATATGATACAATATATCTTTCCTACCCCCAATAAACTAAGTCTTGGAGCCCTAAAAATGCTGAAATAATCTTTTGGTAAGGTAAAGAATAGAATTTAAAAGTATTATTACATCATTTAGACATACATTTCATTATATAACTACATAGGTTGAACTAAATACCATTTTTCATCAATAATAAGAAAACATATCCTGATTCCGTAGAATACTGAAGTCTCTTTTTTTTTGGAAAATTAAGATTATTGATAGATATACCTTTAATTGTATAGCTACATAGGTTGAACTCAATGTGTGTATTATTAAGTATATAAGATGATAATCTCTAAAATCTCCATTATGAGGTACAAAAAAACACTTTTCCCATTTCTATGAGGATAATTCTAAAAAATCACAATTTATCATTGATTTAACTATAACCTTTTTTTACTATAGGTAATAAATCAAGGTGTGTACAGAATTATTTAATAGGATTTATATAGAAAGGATTACTAATCTCTTTGAACCAAGCATAACTCCCCTATTTCGTAATCACATTCCGAACTAAGTATTTACTTGATTTCTACCATTATTCATCAATTTAATTTTCTATAGAGATAATATAATCAACCTAGTGTATATTATTTAGCTTCACTCACACACTTGCACTCGATTTTGATTTCTTCCACTTTTTCAAAGGTGGTGACTGAATAGAAAATTCAGTTTATAAGATGTGCTACATCCTCATCATTTTTGGTTCGTTTTGATTTCTTGAAATATTGAGGTTTGAGAGAGGTTATAAAATAAAAGGTCTAGGTTTTTGAAAGAGAAATAAAATTTGTGATAACTATAATTTGATTGAAGGAGAGGATTTTAAATAAAAAAGGTATGTTTTTAAAAAACATGCCTCAATTTAGATTCATATTCAAAATAAAAGTTAATAATTTATGGATTAAAATAATAATAAATTTAAGTAAAATCACCCTAAAATATTTTGATGAAAAATTTTAAGTATAGAATCAAACACAATAAGTTACTGACTGTGGAACCATGTTAGAAAGATCATGGCAGACATACTGACTATGACCTTATGATAAGTATTCTAATCAAAAAACTATTGTAATCATACCTTATTCCCACAATTATAAAATGTGGGTATAGCCTAAAAAATTATGGGCATTTCCTATAACTAGGGTTCTTTGAACCGTGGGTTCTTAAGTTTTCAGAAGAAGCCTATACCCATAGTTTTTATAGAAACCACTGGTATAGCCAATGTGGATTTCTTAATACCCACTATTCACTTAAAACCATTGGTATATGTCTATACCCACAGTTCCTGAAATCATGGGTATAAATGGGTATCCAAAATTCATGTATACCATGGTTTTTTGAACCATGGTATAGAGACCTACCCCCATTGGACAACAACAGCACCGTCCAACACCTCACATAGAACCAACAAACAAATTACAAACCATGGTAAACATTTAATGTAATACAATTATTATATATTTTTTATTCAACCATTATGTTATAAATAGTTTCCATACCATTTACAATACTGTAAAATTTATATAAAATAAACTTTAACAATTTTTCTAGTCATCCACACATATCTCTTTACCTAAAATAAAAAATTAAAGGGATAAATATATTATTCATCACCGTGAGTTCCATCATAATCATCACCAAAATCAACTCTTGGAGAACCACTATCATCATTGGTATCGTCATCAGCATCATCAACATGACCACCACCACCACCACCAGTACTATCAGCTCGACCACCACTATAAATATCATTCACATCACTTAAAGCATCATATGTATAGTAAATTGATTCCATACATGAATAAAAAGTAGTATAATACTTTGATGGAATTGATGGACATATAGCTGGCATAACTTGTAAGATGTGTATGGTGACCTGCTTACCTCTTTCATGATCCTGTAAAACTATTTTTTTGTCCACAACTAATTCTGAATGAGTGTTTTTCTGATCAATGGTGTAAGAGGTTTGAGAGGTTCCTAATTAGGGACAATACTTAGTGGGAATCATATTTTTTGGGTCTACATCATATTCTCCCCTATTTCTCTTCACCCTACACAAATCTCAAATGATTATTTGGCCGGAAATTCTCATCTTCTTTCTCATCGAGGGCTTCTAGGAAACACTATTGAAAATATAGACCTGATATTTAATTATGTATTAATTATCAATATTTTAAATATCAATAAAAAGTCTTACAACCTTTTCTTACATCTTTCCATTTAAAACACTTTCATCCTTTTCTTCATACTCAAGAAGAATAATTTTTCTCAAAGCATATGTCGTTTGATTCCCAACACCACTTACTGTAAATAAAATTGTTTTCTATAATTTTAAATTATTGAATAATATAAAATTGATAAAGTAGACATGAATTAGAATTTTGGCTGCTAGAAAAATCTTTAAAACGGAGAAGTAACAAAAAATAAATTTTATTAAAAATTTAGTTATAGTGGAATGACATAATCAGTACATAATAATTACCATTTGAAACTTGGTTATACTATGGATTCATCATGTATTTTTATTTTAGTTCAATTATATTTGTGTAAAGTTATTTGGTTATTAGTTAACCTGATTATTTTTATCATTTGGTCATTAGGTTCATTTTTAGTTAGTTTTTTTGGTAATTTCAAAATTTTGTCATTTTCAATTTGATTATTTGGCCAATTAGACATTTGGAAAAATTTTCATTTGTCCATTTGTGAATTTGGGCATTTGGCCAATCCAAATATTGGCTATTTGGCCATTTTCCAATTTTTCCAATTATCCATTTTTCTATTTTTCCATTTGGAAATTTGGCCATTTGGGAATTTGGGAAATTGGGAAATTGGGAAATTGGGAAATTGGATATTGGTTAAATTTGTCATTTGTCCACTGGGCCACTTTAAGTGGCTAAATTTCTATTTTACCATTTGCAAAGTTGGGAAATTGGGAAATTGTAAAATTGGGAAATTGGAAAATTAGGAAATTGGGCATTTGGATATTTGATAATTTGTCTATTTGGGCATTTGGCTATTTAGGAATTTGAACATTTTCCATTTTTTGATTTGTCTTTTTTTCCATTGGGTAATTTGGACATTTTTACATTTGGGAATTTATCCATTTTCCCTTTTTTCACATTTTACCATTTGTAAAATTGGACAATTTTCCATTTGGTCATTTTCCCATTCAGTTATTTTTCCATATTTCCATTTCAGCATTTGGCTATTTGGGCAATTAACCATTTAGGAATATTGTTATTTGGAGAATTAGAAAATTGGGAAATTGGGAAATTGGTCATTTGGTCACTTGGACAATTGGAAATTTGTAAACTTAGCCACATGGCCACTTTAAATAGACAAATGGAAATTTTTCTAGTTAGTAAATAGAGAAATTTTGAAATTGGGAAACTGAGAAATTGGGAAATTGAGTAATTGGGCAATTGGGAAATTATCCATTTTTTCATTTGGTTATTTAGTCATTTGTCTATTTGTCTATTTTTCCATTTTTATATTAATCAAATAGAACCCTTATATTTACTTAATAATATAAATATAGATATTATTTATCTTCTTATTAATGTACCTTGCGACTCTCATGATTATGCATGTAGTGCACCACAATGTGTGAAAAATACATAATAACATCTTTGTTATTTTTTCCAACACATACTAAAAACAAAAATTCATCACAATTATTAGGAATTAATTATTAAATTCTAACCAATAAAGATTAGAAATACCTTAAAATCACTACTCTTCCAATATGAGTTCATTTCTTGACATTGTGTTGTTTGATAGTTTGGGAATATTGGTAAACCATCTAAATCTGAATTGATTCTACTATTCCAACTGACATATAAATCATGTTTATATAATAATCACAACTCCCTATGATCTATCAACCATGAAACCTTAGAAATTTCACCATCAGAAAACTTAAACTAATACTAAAGTAAATATGTTAATTTATATAAATATAATAATAATATAGATATTAATTTAAAAAAACTTATTAGCCATATATTCACTCATGTTTTCTCTTTTATTTAATTGTAGATATTTTAACTCCCAAACCCCAGTTACCCAGAGTCAGTGCATTATAACATAACATTGGCATGATTACAAGGGATCAAATCCCGAAAGACCGATCAGTTTATTAGACTTAGATGTACTAGATACATTCATAGGTTTTACATTACATCATGAAATAAAAACATCGACAACATTTTTCCTCTTTTGAACACACTTATATCCTCACACAATACCTATAGGTCAACCATAAAATACTTCTTCACATCCTAGGAAAAATAAAACATAGAAAGGGATGATCTCAAATGCTCAATAAGGATAACAATATAGAGGAAACATTCATAAATAAGTATAAAAATTTAAGGCAATGTATAAGACTAAAACAAAAGCCTTTTAAACTTGAACATCAACATAATATGTAAAAGATAAAATCAAATAATTCCATTTACTTATTCACATGTATATTCTACTAGTCTAATAATCACATGCAATATCAATAGCCATTTTGATAATGATGGGATTCATAATGCCAGACTTCATAACCACATAGTCAAGGACTAGTGCCAAGACTACAAATAAGATTTTGTCATGTCCTTGTGCCAAGACACTAATTTGTCTCATGAGACCTACCGATGCATCAAGAAGCTCTAGTGGGCTCCACCCGCCACTTACTAAGTCCAATGATTTCCTCATATGAAAAGGTTTAAACATAACATATACATTTGTATTAAAACTAGAATAAAAATGTCAATAATTTATAAATAAACAATAAATGGTATAAGAATAACACATCCACAGTAAAACATATCACAAAACCTTAAATAAAATATGGAATATTTGTATCATAATAAATCAACTTCAATCAAGATTAAAATCCATCAGAAGGATGTTGACTTAGATGAAATCAATTTTTTTAGAGAAATATCTCTTTATATTTTGAAATCATTTGAAAGACATATAATTATAAGAGAAACCATTTATTTTGAAATTATTCTTACAATATTGTATGGGAAGCTTTGATGATGATATAATGGTGGAAAATAGCCACACCCGTTGTATAGGTTAAAAAAATATTCTCACCTTAATTTTGTCGAAATGGTCATAAAGTACCTTGTTTAGAAAATGACGGAAATATTACTTTCAAAACATATATGTTAAAATAAGGGTATAAATGAATTTAACCTATAGTATAGTAAATAGTAAAGATGTGGATGATAAAGAGGTCCGAGTAGATACTTACGTAAAAACAACCATGAATAATAAAGAGATTGTGAAATTAACACTTAACTTTTTCATTTCCTATGTAGAGGTTTCATTATCATCCTGTATAATAGTTAAATAATTGTTATTAAATTATATAAGAACTATATACATAAATATGATATCATATATGACCCTCTAATATTTCGTTAATAATATTTCAGTAGTATCATCATCTCAGGTGTTAACTAATTTGTTTTCCTTTATATGCTTGGTTATGTAAGCCATGTTTTTTATGGATAGGATTTATTTAATTCATATAATGAACTATATTATATTAATAGACATTATTTTTAATCATAAAATGAAAATCATTCTTGAATGATTACGATGGGGAATTAATCTCATTGTGTTCGTGGAGACAGTAGTCTGTACGTACGCACGATTGAAAATATCGTTATATTGATGGTGAAATCATATGTAATTGGATTTTATATCATATAGACAGAATCATTAACATGTTATATTTATTATTTAGATCTGTTATTTTAATTATTACACCCTTCCAATATAATGAAGTGTTTGAATAACAAACTACACCACGATGTGGAGACGGTAAGCCGTACGTACGCACGTATTGTGACATTGTCATTTATAAGATGGCTAGAATAACGAATATTGTTGTAAAATATTTATAATGACATAAAAATATATATAATATACTGGAGTTATAATTTTAGAATGTAAACAACAAATAAAGAGGAAGTGGAAGAAGAAAAGAACTTGAAAGAGGTGATAAATATTTACCTCTTCTTCGGGTTCATCATTTTGATTTGTTCAAAAGGGCTCCTTAAGTTGGATTTATGACCAATAGAAGGCCTCTAGAATTAAGGGAGAAATTTTGGGAGGATATTTGGGTAGGGGTTGGTAGAGCCAAAAGGCTTTGGAGGTGTGAAATTAAGAGAAGAAGAAGTTCCCTTTTATAAGAGATGTGAGGGTCACTTTAGGAAAAGCTTGAAATATTATTTTATAATAAAATAATTTTCGGTTTATAATGGCTTAAAAATAATTTTTTTATAGGATAAGGTGGGTATGGGTCTAAAAACGTCTAAAAATAGGTTTTAGACAGGTTTAAGTCACCATATTAACCTTATCTTTTAGATTTAACTCTTAGTTAAATAGTATGTCATTTACCATGTCTCTTTGTATTTTTTATATTATATAGTCAATAAACATACTATAAACTTTCAAAAAAACCCCAAGTGGTTCATTATTAATATATATAACCTTATATAAGTCATTTTTCCTAACTTTAGATTATTATAAATATTATATTCATTAATAATGTAGTATTTGTTTTAAAAAGTCAATTATGTCAATTTTGACAAGATTTAGTATTTTATTTTTTTGAAATTCATAACAACATGATTACTTGAAAAAAATTTATTTAATCAACCCTAAAATGTAATATTAACCTATAAAATTAGTTTAATTTATCAAAAGTCTCAAATTACATTTATTTGGATATTTATAATACCAATTATTTTAATCTATCATTAATAAGGTAATTACTGCATCATCATTGTGTCATAAATAAATTAAATTATTTAATGTCTAAAAATAATAAATAAAATTTCATTATGTAGTAAATTTTTTTATCTTTATAATTAATATTTATAGTCTAATTTATATTGTGTGTAACACTATATTAAAAATGGTTCAGTTATTAAACTTTGAATTTAACTCTTTTAACTCTTCTTTAAATTAGATAATAATAAATGTCGTAATCTAATCCAAGTGGACCAAAAGAAATCATATATTATTCCTAAAGTTGTTTTTGGTGAAATTACACTTATATAATAGAATTAGAACATGTTTTAGGGTAATTATGATATGATTTTTACCTTTGATTACCCTATTTACTTTTAACCGTGGTGAATAAAAGTCAAAAGTTACTATTCACCAAAAATTATTTTCGTCTCAGTGAACCACATTTTACTTACTAATATTAACTTTGTGTCTTAGATTTTTTAAATTCAACTCACAGATGCAGTAAAATCAGGTTTTATGAAAATTTGCAAATGCTCCTAGGAGGTGGGTAAAAGAAGGTAAAAATTTCAATAAAATTTTTACATATCTAAACTCATTATAAAATGACTCCAATGAATTACATTGAACTTATATAGGTATTATGTATCTATTTTGACTAAAAATAAATTTAAATAAAATAAATAATTAATTAAATAAAAAGTTTGTTTTAAACAATAACTCAGTGTTTTTCACTATTCATAAAAAACTGAAAGTTTTCAGAAAAAATCAAAAAATTCAGCCTAAGATAATTTCAATATTCTGAATCCAAAAATTAAGTCCATATTGAATGATAAAATTTATAAAATTTCTAAAAGTAGGTATTACTATTTATAACAGCTAGTTTGATTGGTTATGGTGTGTTTGAACTCGATGTTGCGTACAACACAAGCTATTGTATTATTCAAAGTGAAACATACCGTGGAAGCTTGGGGTGTTACATTCTCTCCTACTTAAAATAATTTCAACCTCAAAATTTCTAGAATATTACTGTCATGTGGTTCTTAATCATAAGTTCATCAGGTTCCCACATTGCTTCTTCCATCTTATGGTTTCTCCATAGAACTTTTACCAGACGATTCATCCAGTTTCTCAGCACTTGTTCTCTGGTATAAAGAATTTTGATAGGATCTTCACAATAAGGTAGATCATGTTCTAGTTCAATTTCCTCATAGTTGAGTACATGCATTAGGTCAGGCATGTATTTTCTCAACAGTGATACGTGGAATACATCATGATCTTTGGAGAGACTTGGTGGCATTTCCAGATGATAACCTACAACTGCAATCCATTCTAGAATTTTGAAAGGTCCGATATACCTGGGACTCAATTTGCTATTCTTTTTGAAACGTAAAACACCCTTCCATAGATATACCTTGAAGAAAACATGGTCTCCATCTTTAAATTAAAAATCCTTCCTTTGGTTATCAACATAGCACTTTTTCTACTTTAGGCTGCTTTGGTGTGGGTTTGGATAACCTTCACCTTTTCCATTGTTTCCTCAAAAAGCCATGGGCCTATGATTTTTCTTTCAACAAAATCATCCCAACATGTTGGTGTGCGGCATATCTTTCCATATAACACTTCATATGGTGCCATCCAAATACTGGAATGGAAGCTATTGTTATAGGAAAATTCTACCAGAGGTAAATATTGACCCCACATACCTTTAAATTCAAGTGAGGAGGATCTCAACATGTCTTCTAAGGTTTGAATAGTCCGTTCTGATTGTCCATCGGTTTGAGGGTGGTATGCAGTGCTCAAACGAAGTTCAGTATCCAAGGATTTCTGAATACTTTTCTAGAATCTTGATGTAAAATGAGGATCACAATCAGAAACAATTGATAGGGGAACTCCATGATGTCTTACAAATTCATTAATATATTTTCTTTCCATATGTTCAAGTGGTAAATCTTCTCTTATAGAAATAAAATGTGCTGACTTTTTAAGATGATAAAAAATGACCCGTGTTACATCATTATTTTTAGGAGTCTTTTGTAGCCCCGTGAAAAATTCTGTCGTAATATTATCCCATTTTCACTCAGGTATGGAAAGAGGTTGCATGACTCCTCTAGGATATTGCCTTCCAGCTTTCACTTGTTGACAAACCATACATCTTGACACAAAATCAGCAATCCCCCTCTTCATGTTGTCCCACAAAAAATGTTCCTTCAAATATCTATACATCTTAGTGATACCAGGGTTTATACAGAAATTGGAGCTATGAGCATTATCCACCAATTCCATTTTTAGATCTGGTAAATTAGGAACACAAAGACTCTTCCGAAATTTCAAAATCCCATATTCATATATGATGTCACTCAATCTACCATCATTTGTAGCTTTAATATTTTTTTTTGAAACTCCTCATCATCATTCTGAGAACTCTTTATCATTTCTAGTAAATATGGTTTAGAAACCATTGGAAAAATCATTTATCTCACCTTCCATGGTTATTCCCATATCCATCTTTACTAGATCCATGAAAATATAATTCCTTTAAATTATCATCTTTCTCAAAAATCCATAATCATTTCTACTAAAATCATATACCACATTATTTTCCTTTCTCGTGTGGTAGTGTATAGTGAAATCATAATCCTTGAGTATTTGAAGCCACCTTATTTGCCTCATGTTGAGTTCTTTTTGTGAGAAAATATACTTCAAACTCTTATGATCAGTATAAATCTCACATTTTTAACCATAGAGATAGTGTTTCAATATTTTCACAAAAAAAGATTACATATTCTAATGCAAGATCATGAGTGGGATAGTTTTTTTCATGAATTTTTAGCTGCCGTGATACATATTCAATAACTTTATCATTCTATATAAGGACGCAACCAAGTACTTTCTTTGAAGCATCACTATAAATAACAAAACCATCATTCCCTGATGGTAGATTCATGATAAGAGCATTGAAAAATATTCTCTTTAGTTATTCAAAACATTCTTCAAAATCTTTTTTCAAAACAAATTTATCCCCTTTACCTATGAGCATGGTTAATGGGTTATCCAACCGGGAAAAATTCCTGAAAAAATGTCGATAATAACCTACTAATCCAATAAAACTGCATACCTCAATTATACTCCTCAGTTCTAGAAATTCTTGGATTGCCTTGGTCTTTGAAGTATCAACATAGATTCCATCCTTAGAGACAATATAGATAAGAAAAGAAATATTTTGAAGCCAGAATTAACACTTGCTAAATTTCCTATATAATTCATTTCTTCTAAGAAACTTTAGAATAATGCGTAAGTGATTTTCATGATCTCCGTAGATTTTTTAGTATACCAAGATATCCTTAATAAATACCACTATAAAGTCATTAATATATTCCTTTAAAACTCTATTCATTAGATATATGAAGATAGAGGGTGCATTAGTCAATTCAAAAGACGTTACTGTAAACTTGTAACGCCCGTACCTGGTTTGAAATGCAATTTTCAGAATGTATTCCTTCTTCACACACAACTGATGACATCTTTATCGAAGGTCAATCTTTGAAAAATATTGATATCCTTTAAGTTGGTCGAATAAATTTTCTATATGAGGTAGGAGATACTTATTTTTTTTATACCATTGATCTCCCTGTAGTCAGTGCACAACCTCATAGATCCATCTTTCTTCTAAACAAAAAGAACAGATGATACCCATAGAGAAACACTAGGGAGAATAAATCCCTTATTACTCAATTATTCTAGTTGTTTCTTTAGTTCCACTAATTCTACAGTAGCCATTCTATAAGGGGTCTTTGATATGGGCCTTGAACTAGGAATTAAATCAATGGAAAACTCAATTTCTCATTCTTGAGGATTACTAGGAAAATCCTATGGAAACACATCAACATATTGTTTCACAATAGGTATGTCCTCTATTCGAAATCTTTTTTCCTCACCCATAGTTATTTCATTCTCTTCTTCCCCCAACAATTGAATTTATTAGAGCTACTGGGGGAGGATCTTGATAAGAATCACGTGGTGATGGTAGTTCTCAAAAGATAAGGTACTCCTTAACATCATAGAGAATTGCAACCTCCTTATTCTTATAATAAATATCTAAATCATGGTCCAAAATCCAATCTATTCCGAGGATTATATCAAATTCAATCATGGGTATGATGATGATATCAAAAAATAAATAACATTTTTATGACCTAATGGGAACTGATTCACCAAACTTTGTGGTAATGATACTTCCTTTAAGAGTTTTGGATGAAAACTCCCTTGTTAAAACAAATTGGAAATATATAATTTTATTAGAAATCTTTGAAGATATGAAACAATGCGATGATACAGAATCAAATAAAGCATTGGCTAAACTTCAGGAAACCCTTAAATTATCTGCCACCATTTCATTTGGAGCTTCAACCTCAGCAGTAGTGATTACATAAGTTTGGCCTTACTCCCTTGGCCTTTTTTGAGGTATGTTCCCTTGTATCATAGGACATATATTTTTATAATCCCCCTTTTCTCTAAAATTCTAGAATTCAATCTTAACAACCTATTTCTTCCCCTTACAATCACGAGCTTGGTGGCCTTTTTCACCACACTGGTAACAGACTCCCATTCCCTTCAAGAAAGTACCAGGGTGTTTCTTCCCACATTTACCGAAGGATGGGTATTAACGTTTTATTTTCTACCACTTATTTCCATTTCCGTAGTGTTTAGAAGATCTCTTCTTCTTCTTCTTTTATTTTAATTCATAAGACTTAGAGAATTCTTTTTTGGTCTTGATAGCACATGAGACAATATCTTTGTATGATAAGAAGAATTGTGAGAATAATTCTCACTGGAGAAATGTTTTTAACCCATAAAATAATAGATCAATATTACTCCTTGGGTCACATATATAATATGCTACATGCCTTAATAACCTTGTAAAGTTAGCCTCATAATTTGTGACATTCTCATCCTCCTTTTTCCTTAGACTCAGAAATTGTTTTTCCCTATCTGCTTGATGGTCACAAGGAACGTATTTTTCCAAGAAAACAATTTTAAACTCCCTCCATTCCATGTTAGATACTTATTCATCTTCCTTTGTGTTGTGGATTAATGACCACCATTGATTTGTATCTCCCGTGAGGTGATAAGCTCCCATGAAATTTTTTTCTCTTTCGCTACTCCCCAAAGCATGAAATATTTTCTCTAAGGAATTTATCCATTGCTTAGATACAAATGGATTTATACTCCCCTTAAATGTTTGTGGTTTTTTCCTCATGAGGTGGTCTAACATTAATCCTCCACGTTGTGGATCAGGGTGCTCCATATGGGTAATGTTATTATTCATAACCTCAGTGAGTTGTCCCAGTATGGTGATAAGTTGATAAGCACCAGTTGCTTTACCAGATTTACTATAATTATATTTAGTAGGAGGGAAATCCATACATGGATTATGTGCATTGATACAGTTTCCATTCCTTCAACTAGGTGCCATTTCTAAACAATGGCATACACAAGATTATTTTATGAATCACAGTACTTAATTCCAAACATGTAAAATACTTAACATAAATTGAACATTTTATTGATATAATCCATAATCATAAAAATGTTTCCTTTTATGAAGTATATATTAATAAACCCTTCATAATGGTTTGTAAAGAAAATGAGAATTCTCCTAAGCATATCCCCTAGGAGTGTCGTAACCAAGAGTGCAGCAAGGCCCATTGTCAGACACCAGTTCCCATTCGAGTCTAGCTCAAAGTGGTGTTTTTAGGTTTTACCCCTAGGTATATCTGTTCCAGAGCTACCTCTACCTTCTCATATCCAGATAGGGATGTATTTCTTGGAAAAATCACAAAATCTCTACAGTACCAAAATTCTAGGAAGTTCTTCTATACTAATCCTCAATATCTATATTAGGTTAGTGTTCTATAATTAATGTTTTTCTAAATATAGCTTCTAAGGTTTGTACTAAACTTCCTATGATACCAACTGTAATTCCCCAATCCCAGTTACCCAGAGTCGGTTCATTATTACATAACATTGGCATGATCACATGGGATCAAATCATGAAAGACCGATCAATTTAGTATCCTTAGAAGTACTAGATACATTCATAAGTTTTACATTACATCATGAAATAAAAACATCAACAACATTTTTACCCTTTTGAAAACACCTATATACTTTGCCTATCTATAAAGGTCAACCATAGAATATGTTTTTCAAATCTTGGAAAAAATAAAACATAGAAAGTGGCGAGCTCAGATGCTCAGTAAGGATAACAATATAGAAAAAACTTTCATAAATAAGCATAAACTATTAAGGAAATGTCTAAGACTAAAATCAAAGACTTTTAAACTTAAACTTCAGAATAATATGGAAAAGATAAAATAAAATAATACCATTTAATTATTCACATGGATATTTCAGTAGTTGAATAATCACATGCAATATCAATAGAAACTTTCATAATGATGGAATGCATAATGCTAGACTTCATAACCACATAGTCAAGGAATTTTGACAAGACTAAAAATAATATTTTTTCAAGGCCTTGTTCCAAGACACTAGTTTGTCTCATGAGACCTACCGATGCATCGAGGAGCTATATCGGGATCCACCCGTCAATTACTAAGTCCAAGGCATTCCTAATATGAAAAGATTTAAACATAACATAATCATTCGTATTAAAACTTGCATACGAAATGTAAATACTTTATCCATAAATGATTAATGGTATAAGAATAACAATTCCACAATAAAACATATCACAAAACATTCAATACAATGTGGAAGAATTGTATCATAATAAGTTAACTTCAAACAAGCTTAAAATCCATCAGAAGGATGTTGACATAGATGAAATCAATTTTTTTAGAGAAATATCTCTTTCGATTTTGAAATTACTTAAAAGTAATATAATTATAAAATAAAATATTTATTTTCAAAATATTCTTATAAGATTTTATGGGAAGCTTTGATGACAATATAACGGTAGAAAATAGCCACACCTGCCGTATAAGTTTAAAAAAATATTATTACCTTAATTTTGTCGAAAAGGTCATAAAGTACCTAGTTTGTAAAATTATGGAAATACTATTTTAAAAACATATATGGTCAAATAAGGGTATAAATGACTTTAACAAATAGTATATAAAATAGAAAATTTTTTTGAATTACATTTTTAAGAAAACATAGATGTGGAAGATAAATAGGTCCCTGTAGATACTTACGTAAAAACAACCTCAGATAACAAAGAGATTGTAAAAGAAACCCTTAATTTGCACTTTTACTTGGTCAAGGGTACATTAACATCCTGTATAATAGTTAAATAATTGTTATTAAATTATACAAGAACTATATACATAAATATGATATTATATAAGACCCTCTATTATTTCATTAATAATATTTCAGTAGTATCATCGTTTCGGGTGTTAACTGATTCGTTTTCCATCATATTCTTGGTTACATAAGCCATGTTTATTATAGATAGGATGTATTTTATTCATATATAGAATGATATTATATTCATAAATATTATTTTTAATCATAAAATGAAAATTATTCTTTAATGATTATGATGGGGAATTAATCTCATCGTGTTCGTGGTGATGGTAATCCGTAGGTACGCACGAGCGACAATATCATTATATTGATGGGGAATCGTATGTAATAGGATGGTATATCATAAATAAAGAATAATTAACATGTTATATTTATTATTTACATCAGTTATATTCATTATTATACCCATAAAAAATAATGAAGTGTTTGAATAACAAACTACACCATGGCGTGGAGACGGTAAACCATACGTCCGCACGTATGGTGACTTTGTCATTTATAGGATTGATAGAATAAATAATATTGTTCTAAAATATTTATAATAACAACATAGTATATATAAGATAATTCATTTATTATTTTATAATGGAAACAACAAATAAATATGAAGTGGAAGAATAAAAAAACTCAAAAGTGGTGATGAAATATTTACCTCTTCTTCGAATTCTTCCTTTTTATTTGACCAAAAGGGATCCTAAAGTTGGATTTATGATGAAAATAATACCTCTAGGATAAATTAAGGAACGTTTGGAGGATATTTGGGTAGGTTGTTTTGATAAAAAAGGCTTTGGGGGTGTGAAATTAAAATAATGGGAAGTTCTCTTTTATAAGAGAGGTGAGGGTCACTTTAGGAAAAGCGTGAAATGTTATTTTAAAATAAAATAATTTTCGGTTTCTAATGGCTTAAAAATAATTTATTAAGAGGATAAGGTGGGGATGGGTCAAAAAATATCAACCAATAGGTTTTATACTGGTTTAGGTCACCATATTATCATTATATTTTAGATTTAACCTTTAGTTAAATAGTTTTTCATTTACCATATCTCTTTGTATTTTTATATTATATGGTTGATAAAATTACTATAAACTTCCAAGAGAACCCCAAGTGGTTATTTATTAATATATATTACCTTATATAAGTCTTTTTTCCAAACCTTATATTTTTTGGAATATTATATCTATTAATAATATAGTATTTCTTTTAAAAACACAATTATGTCAATTTTGACACAATTTTGTATTTGATTTTTGTGAAAATCATAACAGCATGATTACTTTGAAAAAATTATTTAATCAACCCTAAAATATCATATTAACATATAAAATTAGTGGAATTCATCAAAATTTTCAAATTACATTTATTTGAATATTTATAATATCAATTATTTAAATCTTTCATTAATATGGTAACTGCCTCATCATTGTGTCATAAATAAATTAAATTATTTAATGACTAAAAATTATAAATAAAATACCATTATGTATGAAATATTTTTGTCTTTATAATTAATATTTATAGTGTAATTAATATTGTGTGTAACCCTATATTAAAATTGGTTTAGTTATTAAACTTTTAATTTAACTCTTTTAACTCTTATTTAAATATGATAATAATAAATGTCCTAATCTAATCCATGTGGAAAAAATGTGATAATATTTTATTCCTAAGGTTGGTTTTTGTCTAACTAAACTTATCAAATGGAATTTGGACATGTGTTATGGTAATTATGATATCATTTTTACCCTTAATTACCCTATTTAATTTTAACCATATTAAATAAAAGTCTAAAATTACTATTCCCAAAAATTATTTTCATCTTATTGAACAAAATTTTACTTAAAAACATTAATTGTTTCTCTAATATTTTTTAAATTCAATTCACATGAGCAGTAAAATTATGTTTTATGAAAATTTGCAAATGCTCCTAGGAGGTGGGTAAAAGACAGTAAAAAGTTCAATAAAATTTTTATATATCTAAACTCATTATAAAATGAATCCAATGAATTAAATTGAACTTATATAGGTATTGTGTATATATATTGACAGAAAATAAATTTAAATAAAATAAATAATTATTTAAATAAAAGTCGGTTTTAAACAATAACTTAGTATTTTTCACTATTCATAAAAAATTGAAGGTTTTCAGAAAAATACCAAAAATTCACCCTAAGATAATTTCGACATTCCGAATACAAAAATGAAGTCCATTTTCAAATATAAAATTTATAAAATTTCAAAAAGTGGGAATCTCTATTCATAACGGCTAGTTTGATTGGTTGTGGTGTGTTTGAACTCGAAGTTGCGTACAACACAAGCTATTATATTATTCAAAGGGAAACATACCGTGGAAGATTGAGGTGTTATAGATATGTAAATAGGAGACAAGTTTCAATGGAATGATATCACTGTATTTGGATAAATTTCCCATATAACTTCTATACTTCCTTACATTTTTACCTATCATTTTATTGTCTTTATTTTAATCCGCTATTATTTGCATTTGGAGTTTACAAGATTCATGCATACAGTTTCACCCATGTTTACTATTATAAGATCCCAATGAATAATATAAAAGGGGAAAAAGAGTTAAGTCATAGTAAAACGGTAAAAAAATGATTTGATATAATTTGACAGACATATAATATAAAAAAATCTGATGTAAGCTACTTATTAGGTTTTGATGGATCTGTGGGCTATCCTGGATCAGTATCCTTTGATGGATGTGCATGTTACAATGAATGAGCTGTATCATCTGGATATATTAGAGTGTAAGATGAACGAACAGAATCATCATATCCTAAATGGATAGTTGTAAATAGATCTGGCACAGAAATTATAGGATAAGGATAGAAAAGTTGGGGATACATCATAAGAT
The DNA here is from genome assembly GCA_963277665.1 of Viscum album. Taxonomy (NCBI): domain Eukaryota; kingdom Viridiplantae; phylum Streptophyta; class Magnoliopsida; order Santalales; family Viscaceae; genus Viscum; species Viscum album. The sequence goes on along the minus strand of OY728146.1, from coordinate 837,318,666 downwards.
ATAGATATTTTATAGGTGGGAGCCTCCCTAGAGGTGGTGTCAACATGGTATGGAGAGAATAGGATAAATGAGATGATGATGGAGGCATGGGTGGGAACATCCTTGGAGGATCATATAGGGGATGAAAAGGTGTGGTAGATGGGGTGTATGTTGGCAGGTTTGGGTGTGAATGGTTACAATGAGTGCTCCATGTAGCTCTTGGATCACCCACACTCAGAACTATACTAGTATGATGAGAGAATTAAATATGCTTCAAATTAATATCCCTAATTTTTTTTGAAAAATAACAAGAACATGATATTAAATGAAATACAGAATAAAAATATTTCTATAATTATACTCACTAAGGGAACTAAAGGAGGCAACCCTTGATCATACGTCCATTGATCATTATAAAATTATATACTGTTTATAATTTCTTCAAAATATTTTATAATCTTCTTAAAAATTAAATGCACATTTTTTAGAAATAGTTTTTAAAAATTATATACACAAATTAGAAGTCAAATAAGCCATAAACAATGTCATAACATGTTTTAGATACTATAATTTAAAACCAAGTTATACATTTTTTAAAATCTTATTTTAAACCCACTTTACCAAATTGAATTAAATCTAATTAAATGAAATAAAAAAAATACTAAGACAAACATATCATTCCAAACTAAAGCTAAATTAATGTAATCATAGTAGTACTAACATAAGAATCCCATGTTAAGGTAAACTGAATGAACTCTGAAAATATATGGTTTGTTCAATATATTACCCACAACTACTGTAGGTTCAACATCAAATCCAAAAATTTGACAATTTAAGTAATCAAATACAATATTTTGTTTTGCATATATATGGGTTTCAATGATTTCAATTTCATCATGACCATCATGAAAAATATTTCTAGGGATTACTTTAATAATGGCATCATAATCAAGTATCAGATGATCATTAACATAAAATATTTATTTTTCCATCGATGCCAAAATATATGGTTTATCAATAGCTATGAATAGAGTCATGTCAATAACCCTAAATCAATAGTGATTAATAAACATACCATGTCATTTCATTGAATCATACCATTTATATTTCATCATAGTGACTCAACCATGAGATCAGTAAACCAATAATAATATTTTCTCAACAAGTCCATAATATGACATATTTTAATATTGAGGCCTACTATCTAATACAATGACATAATATTATGTTGTAACAGTTAACACAATTCAATCATGATGTGTTCTAATTTTTACCACTCAGTCCTCTGTAAAAAATTTATACCCATTGATTATTAAAGATTTTCATTCACAAACTGAAGAATTGGGACCAAAATCCAATGGTATTATTTCTTGAGATATAGAGTCAATAGGTAAACTAAAAACCTGAAATTTATATGAACAATACAATTAAATTAGTATCTATATTATAAGTTAATTAAATAAATGGTCATACCTTTGATTTAAACCAAGTAAGAAACTCTTTTCTATGTAAATCCTCTCTCTTTCTCAAAGGAAAATATCAATGAACTCTACTTATACTTATTTCATGTTCCTTACATAAAACGAAAATAAAGATTTAAGGTATATGTGAAATTACATAGTATGGGATAAAATATAAATATTCAAATCACTTACTTTATATAGTCATCTAACAAACCACAATTAAAACAGATTGTGCGTTGTTCCACACCCCTCTCTTCATGGATCAATGTAGCTAATGTATATACCCCATGAATTATTCTTATTTTTGTGAAGATATATAAATAGCGTCTCAATTTACCATTTGTGATCATATTCATTTCTAATTGTCCGGTTATGTTTTTTTCTCATGAAAACAAATACATTGAATAAAAATCCATACGTTCTTTATCTATATAACCACTCACAATGGAATATTCAGGTTGTTTCTGGTTTCAGACATAATATTTCATTATAATGTTTTTTTATTTTCATAGGATACATCCACCAAAAAGAAATTACCCTCCCAATAATTGTTTTAGTAAGAAGATGAATTGTTAAATGTTGAATGTAAGTGAAAAATGATGGAGGATTTCTTTTACAAATCATACAAAATTAATGGAACCGCTTGCTATATTTTTTTTCAAGAAACAATTGGACAACTTTTTATAAAAAATATCACTAAAAATGGTACAAGAGAATCACCATCACACAAACATTGTTGGAAAATAACTTCCATATTTAAATTGGAATTAATTCATGATGAATGATGTGATAATGATGAGTTTTTAGGTATTTTAATTTCATCTCCCTTCTATTGAATCATTTTGATATGTTTCTTGAATAGCCATTAGGAACCTTGATATTTTCCAATACTTCCATAAATTGATTTTTCATAAAGGTTTCATCACATATGAAGGTCAATGAAATTTCCATTTGTTTTCACTAATACACACAAGATGAATTTTTGGTCAAGTTCCCCAATCCAACAAGTACTAATGAGATATTAAACAATATTTTGTCTTCCCCATGATATATAAAAAAATTAAATTAGAATTCCAAATATATCTTTTCTCAATGTGAATTAAATCTAAAAATTAATGTAACAAATAGTTAGAGAATTATGGAAACTCAAAAAGATACTTTTCTTTTCCAATTTCAAGTGTCTTCAATGTCAACATTTTCCTCTTTTAATATTCCATCTGACCTTTACATAATGAAAATTGAAATATTCCAATTCATTAAGCAGATTTGTTCCTATAATATGTTGAGGTGGCTATTCAGTGTCAACTATATTCTCAAACCTCTGAGGATTATTCTTGTAGTGATGATCCATTTTCAAGAATAATTGATTCCCTATGAAACTGAAACTAAGATGATATTTCAGTATTTCTGATCATGTATTATTCATATAAATTGGATATGATAGTTTTCCAATCACAATATATCTAGAAATAATTTCATCAGAAAGGGAAATTATTTATATTCTATAGAGGTGAATCATGCATCTGAAATGTATTTTTTGAGGAAGAATAGGATGTGTGCACACCCATATCTAAAATATTCTTCAGGTATCTTATTAAAGGATGCAAGTAGATTACTATATCATTATCAGGATCCGAAGGTCCATATATTATTATACTCAAGAAATTGAATGATTTTTCATACAAATACACTAAAGAAGATTATAAATGTAAAACAAACTAGCTACGTGTTGTGAGCATAAGAATATGACCAAACAGATTAAAACCATCATAGGATAGACCCAACCTCACATTATTCACCTCATATACAAAATCAGTATGTCATGCATCAAATTCCCACAATGCTAATCCATCTTCAGGATGAACCAACTCATAAATATCATCAATTCTATCTGCATTATGACATCACATATTGGTTGAAATTTATATAGACATGAATTGATTTCGAAAACCTGGAATCAATGGATAGTTCCCCATGAGTTTTAGTGGAACACAATATGATGTACCATTTTCATTTTCCTTCCATTGATATATGACACATTTTTTAAAATCATTAATTTATACAGTTACCTCCTAAAATAAACTAAAATATTTTATAAAATCTTGTATTTTATTTTTAGAAAACATAATCCTTTTAACTACCTTCTAGGATTTATAATGATTTGAGGGAATATGTACTCCATAAGGAATCAAGTCATTCAAATAGGTAAGAATATAATCAATGGATGTATTGGAAATTCCATGCTTGTTTTTTCCATGATATAACTGCTTTGAAAATTCTAACTTTTTCACTTTAGTAACTTTTTTATATATAGGAGTTTTGGCATCATCCATTAATTTTTTCTCTTTATCAACATCATCATATTTATTATTTTCCTCAGGTGTATTGATATCAATATTTTCTTACACTGGCATACTCTCTCTCTCTCTCTCTTAATGATGATCAAATGGAAACCGATAAAATATAAAATTCTTCATACCCCTTTTTTCTTTCTATTCATGAATAGTAAAATATTGTGACATATCTCTATAGTGTTACCAAACATAATAGTTTTTTAAAAAATCCAACTTTTTATACATTATCTATATTGTCCCTGACATAACCATTGTATTACAACACAATTATAGCATGTACACTTTATACGACCGCCATTTGAATCACTTAAAAATGAAGAATCTAAAAAAACCAAATTATTTGGAGACTTAGTTAAAATATAATCAGTACGATACATCTGTATTTTATCCATTCTATTAGAGGGATAAATGGTATATTGTAAATGAAATGTATAAAAAATTAAAAAATTGATTACAACCAATTATAATATGAAATTTATCAAAATATTATTTTAGTTAGAAGAAAAAACAATAACAAAATCAATATATTCTATAAGTGGTTCCTACAAATAACGAAAAAAACAAATTTTAATACATGGAATGAGAAAAAACTATTATAAAATCCAATTAAATATATATTTACTTATGAATTTTTTTAAAAAATCATTGTTTTGACATTAATCCAATTAAATACACTTATATTTATGTTTAAAAAAATTACTCAATAATAACAACAATGTGTCACCCAACATCAAAAAAACAAATTTTTCTATAATAATAGCATAAAAATTATACCATAATTAATATAAATATAAATAATCATTCAATCCTAATATCCTATAAACTATGATTTATAAAATAACAAAAGTATATCTAAAATGTAATAAAGGATATGGAAGCTCAAATTTTTATGGTATATGAAATTGGAAGGTGTGTATGGATTTAAGACACCTTTAATCCCATTATATTAGAAACGGGGAATTGGGAAGAGTTAGAGAACCATGATCCCATTCCCTATAGAGTCAGTGTATCCAAATACCGATCCCTTCTTACAAAACAAATTCATCACCAGATATGATACATTATTTTTGGTATCTTTCATAGAAACATATCCCCTTTTATATGCTTAATAAAAGGTAAATAGACATGAAACTGTCAATGACACTGCCTATAATTCTAATATGATACCCAAATTCGAAGGTAAATTAAAATTATATTGTAGAGGAAATTAAAGAACACTAATAGGAAACCAAATTGAAAACAATGAATGATAAAAGTTACAATTATAGAATACTACTATCTATCCAAATAAATTACAAGAAATATTATAAAAAAATCAAGGAATACTCCTATAAATTAAAATATGGATAATGTATTAGAATAAATAAAGATTAAGGAGTACTTGTAGATAAATGATTATTTCTTATATAGAGAGGTATTATCATTTTAAAACATAATTGAGTATAACATTTATTCATGAAAAGATTTTATTTATGGTTAACATTACTTATATTATTCAAACATAAGGAAAATGTATTTTATATGATGTTTTATTTCTATTTTATAAGTATTTATTTTGGGAAATATTAACCAAGACAAAATAATTAATCTATTCTATTCCAGTTTATGTAACCCATCCATTACGGCACCACTGATTAAACCTCTTAATTAAGGTAAAGTGTGGTTATATGGTTTTTAATTATTTTAATGCGTAGTTGAAATAAATGGATAACCACTCAACACATGATTAATTAACTAAGGAATAATACTTAACAAATAACTAATTTATGATTAATAGTTAATCAAAATACGTGAAACTAATTTTTATACCATTAAAGTTTTCTTAAAGAACTAATTTCTTATATTAAAATTTATCCATGGAAACCCTATTTTATAAAATTTATATGATCCAAAAATCTCTCCATTATGACTTATATAATTATTTATGACATCAATAAAATGATTTTATAGATATTTTTGAAATAATAAAGGTTTTAAAATTCTTAAAATTTTGAAATCTAAATATTTATTAATTTAAATAATATTTTATTATTTATTCAGTTATAAATCATATTAATGAATTCTAAAAAATATTCTTAATAAATACTATAAATATAATAATAAAATCAGGAAGAGCCAACCTTCATAGATAAATCAATTTTAAAATTTACTTATGATATATTAATCATGTACATCATCATACAATTATTTCTTTTTTGGTTAAAAAAATCTAATAAATAGTTTAACTAGAATCCATGATATAAAAAATTAAATTTCAATAATTAAATTCTTTAACTCAAGGATAAAAAAACCCACATTAACCCATGTTTTTAACTTAAATATAATTCGCGAAACAAAAAATATCTAAATACTTAAAATATTCGACCAAAATAAACTAAACTTTAAGTTAAATCAATAAGAATCCATATGATAATTTTGAAAAATAAGAAATTAGAATTTAAAAAAACATAGAGAAATGAAATAGACTATATTTTATATCTATTAAACTATAAATCAAAAAACATGATGATAAAAGGGATTCCAACCTCCCCTAGTAGAATCATATGCATAGATAAAAATGAAAATAATACCAATCTAAAGAGATTATGTATTTACAACTAACTAATATGATGTCTATGATGATCAATATCAAACAAATCATCAAATTAGCGGACAATACTGGATAAGACAATCGGATATCACTTCGGTGAAGGGAGAAGAAATAAGGGCAGGGAAAGAAAGCTTGCATCTTAAACATCACAAAAAAATTCTAGAAATGGGGGAAGAAGAGATGATTGGTTGGTGAATCATTTCATGGGGAGGAGTGTGGGGAGGCCAAGGATCATAGGAGGTGATGGGGGATTAGGAATCATTGATGAGGAGGGGATGGGGAGACCTTTATGTTATGTCTCTTTACCAATGATTTTTGAAAAACCATTTGTATATCTCAACCTATACCAATAGTTTCTGAAAACCATGGATATATCTTTTTCCGAGAACTCTATACCTATGTTCTCTCTAAACCATGGGTATAGATGCATGGGGATACACCCATTTTATTTAATGGTATGAAGTAGTGACTGTGTGAATGAATACTAATGGTAAGTATCATGGAATTAGTCCTACATTGTCACGACAGATATATTAACTACATGAACAAAAAATTAAGGACTACATACTGATCGTGGGAACCACACCACATAATTACTTCCAAAAAAGTCTAGAAAACATTTTAACATAGGAATAAAATAACTACATCTAAATTAAAATATTCCATTTTTTTATCATTCCTAATTCACGTATTATAAAATTGATTCTCTAAACATTAAATGTTTTTGTAAATATATGAGAAAGACGATGTTCAGTTCCAATGAACTCTAGAGTTATATCACGTTTTTGAAAATGATCTCTCAAAAAGTGATGTATTATATCATTGTTATTTTTTATAGAATGTGATATTGGATCCATATTATTTTTTATCACACATTTATTACCACAAAATATCATAATATGTCAAAATTTATATCCATTGTCTAGTTATATATTTTTCATCCACATATTCATTGAAAAAAAACCACCTATGGCTATATACTCATATTTAGCATTAGATAATGAAATATAATTTTGTTTCTCACTACACCATGTAAATATTGTCATTCCCTAAAAGTGACATGTTCTATAATTTCTTTTTATATCTAACTTAAAACAACCAAAATCAAAATTTGAATAACTATCTAAATCAAATTCTTGTCCTTTGGAATAAAAAAATCCTAAGTTGGTTGTATTTTTGAGCTATTTAAAAATTATTTTTAGAGAACACATAAATGCTCTATGAATTATATTATATAATCTATCAATTAAGTATAGTAAGCTTCTGATCATACCTTTATAAGTGGTTTGATCAAATGGTTTTCCAATTTCATCAAGATCCAAAACTAAATTCATTTTTCATCATTTTTGAAAACTCAGTACACAAATAATTTATAAATGTCCCAACAATTATATCTTCAATAAATATTTTTAAAACTAAAAAAATAGAATATATTTTAATAAATATATTATGATCAGATATACCTTTGGTAAAACCTTCAGAAAATAGAAAATACATAATCCTATCATACCAAGCTCTAAGAATTTTTTTAACTATATAAATATTTTGTTAATTTTGAAAACATGATTTGGAAATTGAGGGTTTTGAAATGTTGGGGGGTTTTACCAAAAAAATACTCAACTATATAACCATTAATGAATGAAATCTTAACACCCATTTTATGTAATTTGAAATTTAAATGTGCCGCATAGGAAATCAACGTCATAATGGATTCAGTTCTATCTACTAGTGAAAATATTTCCTCATTGTAAATACCTTCTTCTTAAATATATCCTTGTGAAACCAATCTTTATTTATTTCTAACTATTGTCCCTAAATCACCAACCTTGTTTTTAAACACCCATTTAGGGGTAATAGTTAGGTAGTCCTTGGTTATTTTAACCAGTTTCTAATATATATATTTTTTCAAACTGATTTACCTCTTCTTGAATTGCCATTACCCAAAATTTATCATTAATTTCATCATTAATTTTCTTAGGTTGAAGTTTTGACAAGAAATCTTGATGTTCAACTTGGTTTCTAAGAGAATCTATAATCTATGTTCCTTTATCCAGGTCACATACAACTACATATAATGTGTGGTATCTATAAATCATAATATCACTATGAATATAACAGTTTGAAACCTCATTCTAATTTCTAGGTTTAGCTTCAATATATTCATCAAAAAAAGAATAGTAATTTATATGGGTCTCGTATAATTAATGTCTATTTTAGAAATATCACCCTCTAAATTTTCTAATGGCCTGTTAGGATAAAGTGTAATTGTCTCATAAAACATGACACGTAAATATTCATCCACAATCATGGTCATTTTATTGAATAACCTATATGATTTACTAGATGAATAATATCTCAGGATAATTCATTTAACCATATTTAAAGTAAACCTGTAAAAATTCTCTTTTTTATTTTTTATAATTAATTTACAACAAAAAAATACAAACTAATTAACTTTGGTTTTATACAATTCCATAATTCATATGGGGTATTCCTTAGGAGTGGTCTAATTATAATTATATTAATTATATTGAAAGCGTTATTCACAACTTCTTCCCAAAATGGATATGTAAATCATATTCATTTAACATGGTCCAAACAATTTCTTTAGGTGTTCTATTTATTTTCTCTACTAGAAAAATTGAAAATATATTCAATTTTATGATTAAGGAAATACACCCATGTATATGTTGAATAATTCTTCACTATAATATAGGAACAATGTTTTCCTTATAAATTACCAACTCAAGAAGGTCCAAGAAAATCCATGTGAACCAATTCTAAAGGTTGAGAATCTAAGACCTATTTCTTTGGTTTGAAATATATTTTAGACTATTTTCTCATTTGAAAGAGATTTTCAACTTTGTTTATTGAAAATTATAGTTTGTGTATATCCGTGAATAATCCATTACTTTTTATCTTTCTAAGTGAGTGAATATTGCATTAGACTATTCATTTAAACCAAATAAAAATATTATTTGTGAAAGGAACCTAAACAAGAAACATTTTGAGAAAATAAATAATTTAAATCTACAACGTAAATATTTTCATTTCTCATGGAAGTAATAAATAAATCATGTTTTGAATAAAAAACTTTTCAAAAATTATTTTCAAAATTTAACATGAAAACTATCGTTACATAAAAAATATGGGGATGGAAGAAGTATCATTTTTCATAGGTTTCTATAAAAACCTGATAAATAAATCTAGTGATTATCTAAATTATATCCGCATTAATTCAATTCACATTGTTACCACATGAAGATAAAAAGAAACTTGGAAATATATCCAGAATATTGTGACTATTTTTAATTAAATGTTGTTTCTGGTAATGAAATGCAGTTGAGTTTATTTACATTTTCATTAAGCTTGATGTCAAAATAATTGATTTAAATAAAGGTACCCAATCCCATTATAAAATTTGATGGGATAACATGATGGTTTCTTACAATATTTATTCCTACCCCAAAATCATTTAGCATTAATGTTTTTATTTTAAATTTTATTTAAATGATGATGAATCACTTTACGTAATATTCTATGGATATAAGGACTGGTTATGGAAGTTCACCATTATACTATTTAAATGTTATATCAAATTCAATATTTTTCAAAGGGATTTTCTCAAATAAATAAGTTTAATTTTTGGCTCTACCATTGGAATATTGAGGATGAGGAAGCTAAGGGGAGAGAGTTATGATTTGTTTAATAAATTTCAAGAAATAGTTTCAAATAAAAAATTAAAAAACTTCAATAGTGAAAAGGAGAACACATGGTAGATTCTAGTGGATGAGTGGATATAAAATTGAATACTTTAATATAGAGTATATACACAATAATAATTATAAACCAAACCCAAGTTACATGCACCGATGAAACAAATTATACTTATTTTAATCGATAAAATATTTTTTATTGATGAGACCATAAGTAAATAAAGTATTTTAACCATTAAGAGGATCATTGGTGTTTAAAAAATCAATAAGGACTGACACTTCAAACTTATTAAATCTCATTAAATAAAAAATGGTCAACATTAGTGACAATAATCAAAGATACAATCATGGATCTTGGATTCAATATATAAAATTAATTATTTTCCATTATAAATCAAGAAAATCAAGATATAAAATTTAAAATTATCTTAAGGGGAGACCTAGAGTTTTATTTTTAGGATATAAAAATACCAACCTCGTTGTATCCCATATTTTTAATATATATTTGTACAAAATTTCTCCCTGAAATTATATATATAAATATTTAATTCAATAGATTTATTTTGTTTTTAATGATATTAACAAAGAATTTATATACATAATTATCAAATAATTTTTTCATTTATTAAATATATATATGTCTGTAAAATACTAATTCAACTATGATGGAAGACCATAAATAAATAGAAGATAATTGATAATGTGACAATAGTTATCTTATTTTATAAAACTACCTACAAAGGATAAATAATTTTCATATAACTAATAATAATATAAAGGGATAATAAAAGAAACAAAATAATAAGGACATAACATAAAAATATATAGGGTCATCATCTAATAGAAATAACCTACCCCTAAACAACACTTTGAAAAAAAACATTTCAAATAAGATAGAAACTTCGTGAATAATATGCTAATAATTTTGAGTGAAAAATGATTGAAAGAACTATGAAGTAAAAATTTGTATTTATAGGAAGTATAATAATTATAATACCACTAGGATAATAATTGAGTGCTAGAAAAGTAACTAACAATTAAAATAGTTACATGATCATTGGGAGTAGAAAATTTTATTATAATTAATATTTACACTGACTAAAATGATAAAATATAAGTAGTATAATACTATGGATTTTTTTCTTAAATTATTTAACTTAAACCATGTTTAAGAATAAATTGTAAAAACTTATGTATTAAATTAATTAGCATAAAATTACATGTTTAAAAAACAAATTTCAAAATTAAATAATTTATAAAATTTCATTGATAAAATGGAACCCATTTTTTGAATCATTATATAAAAATTATCTTAGAGTGATTTTTAGAATTTTTATGAAAATATGGAACTATAAGTTAATAGTAAAAATATAGTTTTCATATTTATCGTAAATTTTATGAAATTAATATTATGTAATAATGATTATATTTTTTATAAAACATTAACCTTTTTAATGACTACAAATTTATTTATTGATTAAAGTAATGTATTTGAAAATAATAAAAATAGTTTATAGGCCTTTTAATTAGTCACACTTATATATTAATAAATATATATTCTTTATTTAAAAACATTAATAGTCTAATAAATCAAAACTATTTATATTCTTAATGCTGAATAATAAATTAATCAATATCTTATTCAAAGATAACCCCATCCCTTTCCTATAAAAACACTATTTCTCAACCCATTACTTTTGGATCCCAAAAAATATTCCTCTTCCACAAATATACTGAAATAAATCTTTAAACTCATATAAACACATATTTGATCCCTTTTTCAATCAAAAAGACCCTCCCTCGAAGGCTGAAGTATCATTCCAAAGGTGGATTCTAAATGAGTAAGGTAAGGATTTTAAAACCCAAGGTTTTTGTTTTTCATTATCTCTTTAGTTCTTCCGTAACATATGTAATAATTTAATAAACATTTAAATTGTTATATAATTATAGTATAATATAGATATTAAAATAATATATTTTTTATTTCCTCACTTATTTTAATTAGTTTTTTTAAACATTATTCAAACATGGTAGTAAGAGAATTCTTTTGGCACTAAATTCACTCAGTGGGTTCTCTCTCAACTAGGATAGTTTTTTCTATGGATTTCGCCTCACTGATTCATCCATAGGTGTGGTAGAGGTATTATTTAGGGACTAGTCTCAGCACTTTGTATCTCACTTAATATGTATTTATCTATTTTTTTCCATATATGACATTGTTATATTTTTTGGAATATTTCTGGATCCAGGTGCTAAAAGGCACGAGATTCTGAGGCCCGGTGATCCAGAAATTGAAAATTTAAAGATATTAAATATATTAATAACACACACATATAGTTTTCCTAAAAATTATAATAAATTGCAAATAGAGGATTAGATTAGAAATTTAATAATTTTGTTGAGTTCAAAATACATGATTTACCATAGGTTTAATATAATGTTTTTCATCTTTGGAAGTTTTTGTAAAATTCATCATGGGGATAAATAATCAATTTATTTATTTTTATTTGAAAATTCAGTGATCTAAAAAAATTCTATATAAACTCATTTATAACCAAATTTCAAGTTTGGACTCATAATTTTGTAATTTTAGTGAGTGGATCCAGTGGAAGGGCGTCCATGTTTGAACAATGAAAGATTGAGCATTGACGATCAATATTCCAATAAAAACAGAGTATATCTTCAATGATAAAAACAAGATGTTTTCTTCACTAGAAATTGATCCAAATCAAGGTAGTATGTTTTTTTTGGATTTAGCCATATTTTATTTTCTTAAAATAAATAAATTTCAATCAATTAGAAGATTTATTCACGGATCGATCATCTTGCGGGTTTAAGTTTATTTATTTGAGATCTAGGAGATAAATATTATTTTTTTTATTGTGAGATATTTTTTCATTGTTATAATGAAAATGGATCATGACCAACCCAAACAAGAACTAAGGTACATTCATAATCTATTATTTTTTGGGTTTTCTCTCCACGTTCTACAAGCCTTTATCTTTGGAATTTTCTGTTGGCCTAAAATTCATTGAATACCTAGTGAATGATCATTGAACATTAAATATTTGGTACAATAGACTTATACCAAGTTTTTTATGGAGATCAAACATTATGGTTGTAGTATATGGAGGTGATAGTTGATCCATGGATGGATCATGAGTCTACAATTGTGGTTTTCACATGCAGCACCGATAATACATGAAGATGGGTGATTTATGAGCACTAAATATGGAAGGAATCTGACCAACGATAGTGAAGGGTGTTTATTCAACATCATATCCATGATGAAGGGTGATTTTAATGGTATAATTGAAAGTATCAGGGTGTAGAGGAATATGCGTGAAGAATCCCATGACTTTTGTGAGAAACCCAACTACAAGACATGTAGTCCTATTAACACATGCCATGTTTTCCCATTTGTGTAGTGGATGGTTTTACACAAAGAGATAATTATCACACATCATGTGACACGTGTCACACAACGTGTGATCCTTGTCTAACTAGCTCTACGTGTACAAGGGGTACATGCATAAGAGGAAATGTTGCATTACACACCGTGTGTTCCAAGTCACACACTGTCTAATATGTGGAATATGGATTTTTGTGTATAGGGAGTAGACACACATGAGATTTTTTGTCCCCTCATGCCATGTGTGTTGAGATACATGTTGTGTAGTTAGGAAAGTATATGGGATTTTGAATAATTTCATGAAATGTGGAAGGATTACATTTTCACTTTGTATACTATAACGGAACATATTGTATTGTGTATAAGTTCATGTTGTGTTATTATGAGAGATAAGCAGTTATAGGCTTAGTGAGACACACTACGTATTCCATTTGGTATAGGTTGGAGTCCTCTTTCTTCTCAATTTGGTTTTTTGAGCATTTTTGAGATTCCTCGGACAAGTATAAGTTGAGTGTGTTCCCTTGGTCCATTCCTATGATAATTTGGTGTAGTGTCCCATTCTCATCATAGAGAGAGAACCCTATGCATTTTTCTTGATGATCAATATAGTTTAGGCTAGTTATATTATTCTAGAGTGATGTTTCTTAGTCCTATTTGATAAAACCCCTCAGCATCTTGGAGCATGTATCACTCTGAGAGTCTTGTTGCGATCCTCACATACTTCGTGTTTCTCTAGGTAGGGTTTGTGGAATCGATCTGAAAAAAACTACATGGGAATCAATCCCTTATCTAGGTGGATGTTTCCAGTAGGGTATGTTGTCCTCTTAGTGATCCCTAATAATTTATCCCTGTCTATATATCATGATCTTAACGTTATAATTAGGTGTAGTTCGAATCAAGTGTGTTTTTCAGATAAACCCTCTTTGTATCCTTTGTGCTTCTTCATGGAATGAGATAAAGAGAATGTACTATCAAATGAGATTCACCAGTGTTAGTATATCTCATGGAGTGTTTCCTCTTGAGCATCTGTCATATGGAACTTTTGAGAAGAAATCCTAGGCTGAAAATGCGGTTTTGACCTTACGTTGATATTGCATTTCTATTATGAGTATATATGATTGTTTTATTATATGTAAGACATTATGATTGAAACATAATATGATGAGATAACTACTCTTGATGCTTTATGCTTGGTTATTTCAGGATTTCCTACTATATATTGTTATACTCACCCTTGCATGGGCTCTTCCCACACATTCCATATCTTATTTAGATGACTGAACTTTTTTCAGAGTCCTTGGTTGACTAGAAGCAGTTTAATCTTAGTTTAGGCTAGATAGTATAATTTGTATACTAGTGTTGTATTTTAAAGTAGTCTAATCTTTCTGATTAGGTCATACATTATTCTATAGTTTTGGAAAAGCTTGTATTTGGTCCCTTTTTATGCTTTCCTATACTTGATTTAATACTTTGATTGTCAGATTATATATGTAGCTATGAATTTTTATCAATTTTTATACATTTTAGCATTGTATGAGTTTGGATATGCGTATGTGAATATTTTTACTTTAGGATAAGCCTTCCCATGTGAGTGATATTCATTGAAAACATTAGTATCCTTCCCCTATCCTATTGTAGGTGGGCTAAGGGTAGCTATGGCATGGGCCCTATTGGGCTGATTCATGAAATAATGGTATCAGAGTGAATACCCATCCTAAAGTGTTTTTACACTACCTGGGTTTAGGACTGGATTTTGATGTTTTTTTTTCTAGATGTGAGGTTTGGTTTTGGAGATAGGGAAACAATGTTAAAGTGTTTCGAGTTTTGCTTCTAGGTCGGGGTGTTCAATGTTAGTGTGGAAACCTATGTACCCATTAAACTGGACCCTAATAACCTGCTTGTTTACTTAGTAAACGTAGTCACTAGTTACAAGGAAAACCTTAGTACGTGAATCATATTGGAATGAGTTGTGGTTCCTTTGTCCTTCCTGAGTTATCCCACCAGTTATACATATTTACCATTTCATGTCTTGTATTCTTTTAGGATTTATCCACAATGACATTGAAAAGTTTTCTATAATATTGTATAGAGTGTGAACATATGAGTGATGAGGCCTCCATGAATAGGATTGTTCATGAGGCTATCTTTCTTGAGGATGTTCAAAAACTGGTGTATTCTCCCATTTATCAGTTCGTAGGCGCACCCCTAATGGTCCTGGTATATGAATCATGTCATAACGTGTCATGTATGGATCTTTTTTGTACTGGATGATGATGCACAAGATTTGAGCGCATATCATGAGACTCCATGGTAGATATTTCCTAGGATGTAGGGACATATAGACCTACTGATAACAAGCATGCGACACTGGTCTTAGAAATAGTTGTTTCATCAGAGATCTCTGAGATAGATCAATTCTATAAGTTTGAGACACTATTTTTTCTATGATGTGAGAGGAAATATCATGTGGTATTTTCCTATCCATTGTGTTTTAGTTAGAGTAGCAGTCAAATAACCACATAGGAAGAGGCATTAGATGGAGTAGGGAGATATTCAGGGTAGCAGGTGTGATAGAAGAGTGGTGGGAGCGGTAAGAGGTGAATGATTCTTTAGTTTGATAATACCACCACCAACCCTAGTTGGACCTCCTTAGGCTTGAGAAGTTGGTGGTCAGTCACTTGTATAGATTATGTAGATAGATTATTTTTACCTAGAGGATCCAAGAGTGTCTTATGTTACAAACTATGTTTATTATACTTTTTTATAGTTCTTTTAGACACATGAAAAATCCACTCTTTTTTCCTTCTTTTCATGAATCTTCTCCAGGGTAACGTAAAGAGTTTATAAGGAGATGTGTTTGTGATAAGTTTATTTTTATTATGGGTTTGAGGTTTTTTGATCTACTAAGGTGTTAGAGAAATCCCTATTTGTGGTAAAGAGATGGGATAAAGAAATAACGAGTTAAAACTAGTGTGAGCTTGTCGAGGCTTCAAGCGCAGTTCAAGGTACGAAGCATGTATTCATTTCACCAGTTATAATTTTCACATAGAGGTATGAGAGAATTTCCTTGAACATATCCCCTATTCAAGACTTAGTGTTACTAGTGGTTCCTTTTTTCTCAACCCTTATTTTGGAGGATCTTATAGAGGGGATCTATGATTAGAATATTCTAGATAATGTGTGACCGGAATTTGAGAGGGGAGATGGATACTAGCATAGAATATCTTTATAGTGGAGGTGAGACCCTATAATGAATTCTTTAGTATGGATTAGTTTCAAAAAACTCAATCTCCATTGGTTTATAGCAATGAGTGTAGTAGTGCTTATGGTTTTTTGGGATAGATTTTTTCTCCTTTGAGGATGAGTGATCCTTGTAAGAGAAGGATGAGCTCATATACAAGAGGTTGCGACCAAATTGATGTCTATTAGAAACTGATACCATTGGAGTAGTAGACACTATGAGACTTTTATTTCATATAGTGGTGAAGAAGTATGAATAAATATTTCTTAGGGATCTTCCAAGTTTATCTCCACATCAAGGGTTAGGATTCAATAATTAATTGCACCAGGGATTACCCGATATTTATTCAAGTATGGAAGATGACTCTTTGTAGCTATGAGATTTGAGAGTGAGGTTGTATGAGTATACATAGTATGGAATTAATAAGATCAGGTGTTATTTCTTAGGAATCCCTATGTTGTTCACCCAGGATATGGATGAGTGCTTGAGGTTGGGTGTGAATTGTTTCCACTTGAACCAGGTAACCTAAGTAAGAGTGTCAAAACATGATAATAATTTAATTATTCAAACAATAGTTTGGGGAGAAGTGGTTCTTAAATTTTAACTTGATATAGGTTTTCAATAACACTAGTAATAGACAAGGATATACCAGATGCAGCTTTAAAATGAAAATGCCATTATTTTGAGCTTGAGGTGATACCCTTTGGCGAGTTTTACACCACAATAGAATCACAAGGCTTATAAACTAGATCCTTAACCCTTTTATTGATTAGTTAATCATAGTCTTATTTTATGACAACCATGTGTTCTCAGTGTCAGATTTGGATTATGAAAGACACCATAGGATGGTATTGTTCACCTTCAGTTGACAGTTGTTACCTATCCACTTATTTAGAGCTCTAGGGATGTACAACTCAGGGATATGGATAGTGTGATTTTTATTGACAAGATATCCACTATATATATATTCATGGTAGATTTTACACTGGTGGGAGTCTCTTTTTCCTTGGTTGAGGATGTATGGTGACAACAATAATGCTATGAGGGGAGGTGCTGATGAGTTTTTTTTCTTCTATTTAATGTATGTCTAGTGGAGGTGAGTATGTACCAATATCTATTGGAATTAGCTAGATAGCCAAGGTAGTTGTAGTAATTTATCATACTGAACTTATATTGTCTTTCATGTCTTAGGGTGATGGTCAACATAGATTTGTAGAGAGTTCAAGACACTTGTGCATGCAAAAGGAAGTTTTAATTCATGTAATTTCCTTGACGATCATTGTAGACCTTGATTCTTACTTCATGGAACAATTAGGGAGAGGATGTGGGAAGTCTTTGAGGACTAGGTTGTAGTTGAGAAAATTATTTTACCCTAGTTATCTATCCTTGAAAATTGGATTGTTCATGTTCTGGTGAACATTCTTGGGGTTCACATGTCAATTTTGGGACATATTTTAGATGATCATATACTATTGGAGAAGTTTATGTAACATAGTGACTAACAATACTCATCAAGTGTATCATATTTTTGAGTAAAAGTATGTAAGACCTTTCATGTCACTATTATACTAATTGGAGAAATATGGGGACAATTCTTGGGTTAAATGTTTTGTGTTATTGATGGTTGTTAGGGTGCAGATAATCTAGGGGTAGATGAAGACTACCTAGAAACCTCTTGATTTCTTTAAAGACCAATTATGAAGGCCTTTGGAGTTTTAGAATTTCTGATTTTTAACCATGGTGGTAGGCTATCTCTATGGATCTTGGGGCCTTTATTTTCATGTTGTTGTGTCAGGTTAGCAAGGTGGTGTACTGCTTAACCTTGTGACCATTGTACTTATGGTTACTTAGAGTTCTCTACATGTCATAGATAAGGAGGTATGTGAACAACTCATTTTATGTTATCGACCATGTTAATATTGGCTATGAGAGTTGATTTTAGTTTTTAAAGGATTTGATGACATTGGGGACTATTAATAGAAAAACATTTCTTGGGAAAATGTTTTTCCATGGGTGTGTGTTTGTTGAAAACCTCAGAAACCCTCAAGGGAGATCAATTGAGTGGGAGACCCAATTTAGAGCTTATTATCCCCACCTTTTTACCTAGTTTTTTTTATTTTCAAGAAAAAAGTCCTTGAAGGTTGGAATAGTGTAATGAACTCATTTTTTTCCATGTAATAATGTAGAATATTTTAAGGAATATTTTCAAAGCTAAGAATTGAGATGACATGAGACTCTGAGGCCTAGTGAGCCCGAAATTGAAATTTTTTAGATTTTAAATATATTAAAATAATGAGTTTGTATTTTTACATAAAAATTTAAATAAATACAAAACAGAGTCTTGGATTAGAAATATGAGACCATCTTTGAATTCATAATTAAGTATTTACCCTAGGTTTGACATAATATTTTTATGAAATGGGCATTTATGAAAAATTCATTATGAACATAAATAATAAATTAATTAATAAGTTAATTTATTTTTATTTGATGAAGAAGCGACTTAATAAAATTCTATATAAGCCCAGTTATAACCAAACTTCCATGTTGGACTAATAAAATTTGAATTCAAGAGAGAGGAGCTGATGGAGGAGATTCTATGGATGAATGTTGATGGATATTGCTTTGGAAATTGGTGTTCTAAACGTAATCGAGGATCTCACCAAAAAAAACATAGACTCATTCATTATCCGGGATTGGTAAAAATCGATCCGATATGTTTTTTTGGAATTTATCCCTCTTTTATTATCCTATAATGAATAAAATCAATCGAATAAAAGATTGACATGCAGATCAATCACCTGGTAGGTATTGGTTTTTTCATCTGGGATTTTGGGAAGAAATATTATATGTTGTTTTCTATTGGCTATTTTATTTTTATTCTAACAGAAAAGTCTTCTGGCCGACCCAAAAAATGGCTGAGGTTTATTCATCATCCAGTTTTTTGTTGTTTTATCTCCCCATTATAGGTGCATTCATCGTTGACATATTTTTTGGCCTATGATTCAATGAATACCCAATGAATGATCATTGTGAATATTTTTATTGGAATAATGGACGACTACTACATGATTAAGATAGAGATAAAACACTATGGTAAAAGTGAATGATCCTCAAAGTAGATAAAATGAAAAATCAACACAATATGTTCATTGGTTTGGCATGCAACACCGACAAGGCATGAAAATGGGTGTTTCATGAGCATCAGATACGACCAAAATCCAACAAATGATAACAACGTGTGTAACACCCCTAGCTTCCACTGTACTCTTCACTTTGAATAATACAATAGCTTGCGATGTACGCAACTTCAAGTTCTAGCACACCATGACTAATCAAAATAGATGTTATGAATAGTAATACCCACTTTTTGAAACTTTATAAATTTTATTTTTCAAAATGGACTCTATTTTTGGATTCAGAATATCAAAATTATCTTATAGTGAATTTTTGGTATTTTTCTAAAAACATTCAATTTTTGATGAATAGTGAAAAACACCGTGTTATTGTTTAAAGCTGACTTTTTATTTAAATAATTAGTTATTTTAATTAAATTTATATTTGTTAAAAATAGATACTTACTACCTATATATGTTCAATGTAATTAATTTTTGTGATTTTATAATAATATTTGATATATAAAATTTTATTGAACTTTTAACCGCATTTTACCCACCTTCTAGGCGCATTTCCAAATTTGCATAAAATGTAATTTTAAAGATTCTGTGAATTAAATTTTAAAAATCCAAGATACACGTTTGACATCAGTAAGTAAAATTTGTTTCAATAAGATGAGTTTTTTGGTGAATAGTAACTTTTGAATTTTATTTACCATGGTTAAAAGTAAATAGGGTAATTAAAGGTAAACAATGTTATTATAATTACCCTAACACATGTCCTAATTCTATTGGATAAGTGTATTTAGACCAAAATGAACCTTATGAAGAAAATATGATCATTTTGGTCCTCCTGGATTAGATTAAAACATTTATTATTATTTTATTTAAAGAAGAGTTAAAAGTTTTAAATTCAAAGTTTAAAAACTAAACCATTATTAATATATAGTTATACATAAGATAAATTTTACAATAAATATTAATTAGAACTCTAAAAATATTTCTTACATAATGGTATTTTATTTATAATTTTTATATGTTAAATAATTAAATTTATTTTTGACACAATGATGATACAATAATTACCTTATTAATGAAAGATTAAAATAATTGATATTATTAATATCCAAATAAATGTAAATTGAGACTTTTGATTCATTACACCAATTTTATAGGTTTATATGACATTTTAGGGTTAATTAAATAAATTTTTTCGAAGTGATAAAGTTTTTATGGCTTTAACAAAAACAAAATACCAAATAGTGTCAAAATTTACATAAATGAGTTTTTAAAACAAATACAATATTATTAAATGATATAATATTCCTAAAAATCTAAGGATTATCCAAAGGGATTAAATAAGGTTAGATATGTCAATAATGAACCACTTGGGGTTCTTTTGTCTTTTTATATTAGGTTTATTAACCATTTATTATAACAATACAAGAATACATGGTAAAATTTATACTATTTTACTTTGAGTTAAATCTAAAAGATAAGGTTAATATGGTGATCTAAACCTGTATAAAAACCATTGGATGAGAGTTTTTTGACCCAACCCCACCTTATCCTAGAAATAAATACTTTTTGAGCCATTATAAACCAAATATTATTGTATAATAAAATAATATTTCAAGATTTTCCTAAAGTAACCATCACCTCTCTTATAAATGGGTACTAAACATTCTCTCAAAATCACACCTCCAAATCCATTTAGATCAGAAAAAACCTACTAAACTATCCTCAAAATTTACTTCACTTCGACCTAGAGGTATTACTTTGATCAGAAAGCCAACCTAAGGAGACATTTTGATCAAATCAAAAGGAAACACCCGAAGAAAAGGTAATAATTTCACCACCTCTTTCGAAGTTCTTTTCTCCTTCCACTTCTTCTTTCTTTGTTTTTTCCATACCAAAATAATAAATCCAGTACATTATACAAACTATGATTTTATTAAAAATATGGTACAAAAATATTCATTATTCTATCCATCCTATGAATGACAAGTCACCACAGGTGCGTACGTACGGCTTACTGTCTCCACGTCGTGGTTTAATTTGTTATTCAAACACTTTATTATTTGGATGAGTATAATAATGAGTATACCTAATGTAAATAATTGATATAAAATTTTAATCAATCTGTAAATATGATATACCATCTAATTACATACGATTTAACCACCAATATAATGGTATTGTTTCTCATCCATACGTATGGATTACTAACTCCACGAATGCGATGAAATTTATTCCCCATCATAACCATTGAAGAATAATTTTCATTTTATGATTAAAAAAAGGTTTAAGAACATAATATAATTCTGTATATTAATCAAATACATCCTATCCATAACAATCGTGGCTTATGTAACCAATCATATAAAGGAAAACGGACCAGTTAACACTCGAAACAATGATACTATTGAAATATTATTAACAAAGAAATATTAGAAGATCATATATGATATAATATTTTTTATGTGGTTATTATATAATTTAATAACAATTATTTAACTATTATACATGAGTTTAACATACCCTTGATCAAGGAAAAGTACAAGGTAAGGGTTAATTCTAAAATCTCTTCATTATTCAAGGTTGTTTATACATGAGTATCTATTGGGACCTCTTTATCACCCACATTCGTGTTTATTAAAAATTTATTTCAAATTTTTTTTACAATATCTTAGACTATGGGTTAAAGTCATTTATACCCTTTTTTGAATTTCTTTAGAAAATTTTTATAAAGGAATAATTCCCTCGATTTGTAAATAAGGTCATTTACGACCTTTTCGACATAATTATGGAAAAAATGTTTTTAACCTATATGGAAAGTGCAACTATTTTTTTCTATTATAACACCTTATAATCTTCCATTACAATATTATAAGAATATTTTCAAAATAAATGGTTTCTTTTTATAATTATGTGACTTTTAAATGAATTCATAATAAAAAGAAATATTTCTCTCAAATAGATTTTATTTCAGCTATGTCAACATCCTTTGATTGATTTTACACTTGTTTGAAGTTTATTTATTTTGATACAATATTCTATATTGTGTTGATGTATTTTGGATATGTTTTATTTTGGATGTGTTATTTTTATACCATTCAAGGTTTATGGTTAAAGTTTTAACATTTCATATGATAGTTTTAATACAAATGTTTACGTTATGTTTCAACCTTTTCATACGAGGAATGGATTGGACTTAGTAAGTGATGGGTGGATCCTGATATAGCTCTTCAATGTATAAGTAGGTCTGATGAGACAATCTAGTGTCTTGGAACAAGGCTTTAACAAAATATTATATGTAGTCTTGACATGAGGCCTTGACCATACAGGGACAACTCACTCAAGTTATGAATAATAACCTTACCCATATGAAGAACCCTGATCCACAACATGGAGGATAAATTTTAGACCAATTCATGAGGCAAAAACCACCAACATTAAATGAGACTAAAAATCCATTTTAGATGAGCAATGGATAAGTTCCTTAGAGAAAATATTTCATGCTGTGTGGAGTAGCAAAATGAAAAAAGTTGTCATGGTAGTTTATCGCCTCACGAGAGATGCTGATCAATGGTGGTCATTAATTAAAAACACAAAAGAAGATGAAGACGTATCAAATATGTAATGGAGGGAGTTTAAAGATATTTTCTTAAAAAAAATACTTTCCTCGCGACCATCAATAGGATACGGAAATACAATTTTGGAGTCTGAGGAAAAAGGATGATGAGAATGTTGCGAAGTATGAGGCTAATTTTAAAATATTCTTAAGGCATGCAATAAATTATATAACTAACCCAAGGAGTAAGATTGATCAGTTATTTTATGGGTTAAAACCATTTTTTGGTTGAGCATTAGTCTCCGAATCCTTCTCTTTATACAAAGATATCGTCTCATGTGCTATCAATACAAAAAAGGAATTCTATAAGTATTAATACTTTAAAGCAAAGAAAGAGAATAATAAGTCTATTAAACAATTTGGAAATGGGAATAAGGGGAAGAAGGGAAATTTTTAATTTCCATCCTACAGTAAATGTGGGAAGAAACACCCCAGTACTTTCTGGAAGGTAATGAGAGTCTGTTATAAGTGGGGTGAAAAAGGCCACCAAGCTCGTGATTGTAGTTGAAAGAAAGAGGCTATCAATGTCGAATGATAAAATTATAGAGAAATGAAGAATTATGAATACGAATATCCTAATCTCTAAGGATACTTACCTCAGAAAAGGCCAAGGGAGAAATTCCATGATTATGTGATCACTACTGCTAAGGTTGAGGCACCAAATGACGTGGTGGTAGGTAATTTAATGGTTTCCTCAAGTTTATCCAATGCTTTATTTGATTCTAGATCATCTCATTATTTCATATCTTCCCAATTTTCTAAGAAAATTTGATATTTACAATTTTATTTAACAGGGGAGTTGTCAATCAAAACTCTTAAGGGAAATATCATTATAATAAAGTTTTTTTGAATTAGTCCCCATTAGGGAATATAAATGTTCTTTATCTTTTGATCTGATCTTCTTACCCATGATTGAATTTGATATAATCCTCAGTATGGATTGGATTTTTACCATGAATAGAAAATTTATTGTAAGAAGAAGGAGGTTACCATTTTCGATGATGATAAAGAGTACCTTATCTTTAGAGAAGAAACATCACCCCCTTATTCTTATCTAGATCCACCGCCAGTAGATCTACTAAATTCAATTATTGGGGAGGAAGATAATGAAATAACTATGGGTGAGGAAAGGAATGTTCAAATAGAGGATGTACCTATTGTGCAATAATATGTTGATCTGTTTCTAGAGGATTAACATGGACATCCTATAGAATGATAAATTGAGCTTTCCAATTATTTAATTCCTGGTTCAAGGCTCATATTGAAGACCCCTTACAGAATGGAAACTTTGGAATTAGTGGAACTAAAGAAACAACTAGGGGAATTGAGTAATAAAGGATTTATTTTCCCTAGTTTTTTTCCATGGGGAGGCCCTTTTCTTTTTGTTAATAAAAATGATGGATCTATGAGGTTGTACACATACTATAGGGAGATCAATGCAATAACAATAAAGAACAAGTATACCCTACCTTGCATTGATGATTTATTAGACCAACATCATGGAGCTCAATATTTTTTAAATACTGAAATTTGATCTGGATACCATCAGTTGTGTGTAAAGTAGTAAGACATTCCGAAAACAACATTTTGAACCAAGTACATGCATTACAAGTTTACAGTAATTTATTTTGGACTGACTAACGCCCCCTCGGTTTTCTTAGATCTAATGAACTAGTTTTCAAGTAATATCTTGATGACTTTGTAGTGATATTTATTTATGATATCTAAGTTTACTCAAAAATCGATGAAGATCATGAAAAATCACCTGCGAACTATTCTAAAAACCCTCAGAAGAAATGAATTATATGGGAAGTTTAGCGAGTGTGAATTCTGGATTCAAGAAATTTCGTTTCTTGGCTATATTTTCTCTAAGGATGGGATCTTTATCGATCTTTCGAAGACCAAGGAAATCCATGAATGTCCATCAGCTACATGTATTACTAAGGTACACAGTTTTATTGGTTTAGCAGGGTTTTATTGGCGTTTCATCCAGAATTTTTCCCGATTGGCTAACCCATTAACCAAGATCACATGTAATGGGGTTAAATTTGTTTGTACAAAAGAGTTTGAATAATGTTTTAAATAACTGAAGGTAAGATTAGTCAATGCACTTATCTTGAATCTACCATCGGGGAATGATGGGTTTTTTATTTATAGCGATGCTTCAAAGAAAGGACTTGGTTGTGTCCTTATGCAGAATGATTGAGTTATTTCCTATGCATTGTGACAACTAAAAATTAATGATCAAAACTATCCCAATAATTTTCTTGAGTTAGGAGATTTAATATTTTCTATGAAGATATGGAAACACTATCTCTATGGTAAAAAATGTAAGATATATACCGATCACAAGAGTTTTAAGTACATTTTCTCACATAAAGAACTCAATAGGAGGAAAAGACGATGGATTGAACAACTCCAGGATTATGATTTCACTATACACTACCACCCGAGGAAGGCAAATAAGGAGGAAGATACGTTGAGCAGAAAGGATCATGGTGTTTTGAACCAGATGAGAGTTAAAAGGGATCCTATTTTCATGGATCGAGTAAAGAAGGATATGGGAATAATCATATAAGGTGAAACATCAATACTTTTTCAAATAATTGCCAAAACAGCTTTACTAGAAAGGATAAAAAGTTCTTAGACTGATGATGAGGAATTTCAAAAGAAAATTAAAGCTGTGAATGATGGGAGATATTTGAAGCAATTTTGTGTTCCTGACATACCTGATCTAAAAAGGTAATTTTTGGATGATGATCATAGATCCAATATCTCTATACACCCTAGTAGGACTAAGATGTATAGATATTTGAAGGAACAATTTTTTTGGGACAAGATAAAGAGGGAGATTACTAATTATGTGTCAATATATATGGTTTGTCAACAGTTTATGGTTGGAAGACAACATCCTAGAGAAGTCATGAAAACTCTTCCAATAGCTAAGTGTAAATGGGATGATATTACGATGGAATTTTTCATGGTGCTACCAAATACTCCTACAAGGAATGATGCAATATGGGTTTTTGTTGATCGTCTTACCATGTCATCACATTTTCTTTCTATAAGATAATATTTACCACTTGAACATCTAGAGAGACTGTATATTAATGAAGTTGTAAGACTTCATAGAGTACCCCTATCGATTTTTTCTTATCCGGATCCTTGTTTTACATCATGATTCTGGAAAAGCATTTAGAAGGACTTGGATATTGAACTTCATTTGAGCACTATCTACCACCCTTAAACTGATAGATAATCAGAAAAGACTATTCAAACCATAGAAGACATGTTGAGTTCTTTCTCACTTGACTTTCAAGGTGTGTGGGATCAATATTTAACTATGTTATAATTTTCCTATAACAATAACTTCCATTCACGTATATGGATGGAACCATATTAAGTGTTATATGGAAAGAGATGCCGCACACCAACTTGTTGGGATAATGTTGGTGAAAGGAAACTCATACGCCCAAAACCTGTTAAGGAAACAATGGAAAATGTAAAGATTATCCAAACCCACATCAACATAGCTCATAGAAGGAAAAAGATATATGTCGATAACCAAAGGATGGATTTGGAGTTTCCAGTATGAGATCATGTTTTCTTAATGGTATCTCCATGGAAGGGTGTTTTATGATTTGGTAATAATGGTAAATTGAGTCCCAAGTACGTCAGACCTTTCGAAATTTTAGAACAAATTAGAGTTATAGATTTCCATTTGGAAATTCCTCCAAGTCTCTCCAAAGTTCATGATGTGTTCCAAATATCACTATTGAGAAAATACATACCTAACCCAATGCATGTACACACCTATGAATAAATAAAACGGTAACCCGATCTTTCATATTGTGAAGAGCCTATCAATATTCTTGGTACCAGATAACAAGTGCTGAGAAACCGTACGACTCATCTGGTAAAAGTTTTATAGAGAAACCATAAGATGGAACAAGCAACGTGGGAACCCAAGGAACTTATGATGAAGAATCACCTGAATATTTTTATGAATTAATATTCTAGAAATTTCAAGGAAGCAAGTATTTGGGGGGAAGAATGTAACACCACAATCTACCACAGTATGCTTCTCTTTGAATAATACAATAGCTTGCTCTATATTATTATAAATTACCTTAACTTTTTTATGCTTTTTTATAAAATTTTCCGCTATATTGTTATCCTTACAGAGCATCTGAGGTCACACCATTCTATGTTTAATTTTTCCAAGGATGTGAAGAAGTATATTTTGACTAACGTACAGGACTAGGCTAAGGGATATTAGTATGTTCAAAGGGGACACAATGTTGTTGTTTTTCAATTTCATAATGTAATGTAAAACTTATGTACGTATCTTGTACTTCCAAGGATACTATACTGATCGGTCTTTCGGGACATGATTTTTTGTATCATGACAATGTTATGTAATAATGCACCTAATCTAGGCAACTAGGGATGGGGTGTTACAAAGTGTGTTAGTTCAACCCTAGATCTATTGTGGGTTGCACATTTCATGGAATAATCAATGGTATTGGGGATTTTAGGATGGTGCATGAATAATATCGTGGTTTTTTTAAAAAATCTTAACTACACGCTGTGTAGTCCTATGGACATACTCCATGTAGTCCAACATGTTCATCACTAGTGTTTCCATATAGAGATAAGTATATCATGATGTTTGAAACATGTCAGAAACATAACCATTATCAAACAAACTTGGTATGTATAGGGGGTACAAACCTAAGAGACCGCATATTGTTACACATCTGTGTGCCATGTCACATGTCGTGTAATACTTGGAAGAAGGATTATCATGTATAAGGAGTATATGACTAGGATATCTTGTGGTTCTAAATTCTACGTGTTGTGGGATACATGTTGTGTACTTTGGAAAATATATGGACATGGGAAAAAAATGGAACAAATAGTTCTAGGATGAAACCCACACATCTTGTTCCACATTGAAAAACCATGAATTATGGAAATGTATATTTTGTGTGAGCATGAGATATAGGAAGTTCCGAGCTTAGTGAGACATGCCATGTACCCCTAGGGGAACACTATTAGAGGATAGTTTCGAGTCCCCTTTTTCCTCAGTTTGACTTCATTTCAAGATAGTGTGAGATTCCTTAGACTAGTATCTATTAAGTGGGTTACTTTTTTCCATTTCCAGAAGAGTTCAATGCAGTATCCCTTTCTAAACATGGAGGGTGACCCCTCTACATCTTCTTGATGGCCAGTTCTGTTTGGGATAGTTACCTTATTATATATCGAGTTGTCTCAGTCCACTTAAACTATATCCCTTAGTGTCTTAGAGCATGTATCCCACTGAGAGGCCTGGAGTGATCTTCATGTACTTCATGTTTCCTAAGGTAGGGTTTTTGGAATCGAAATGACATAAAATAAACAAGCATTGATCCCCTATATTGGAGGATATTTCCAATATAGTCTGGTTCCCCCCAATGAACCTTAGGTGTTTAACTCCTATATGTATATCAATATATGATCTTTTTTATAAGGTGCAGTCTAATTAAGTTTGTTTCTTAGATGAACCTTCTCAGTATCCTTTTCTTTTATTCTTGGATAAACTTCACTAGTGAGACCTCTTGGATAAGTTTCATTAGTGTTAGTATATCCCATGGAATGTTTTTTCTTGGATTAGTGTCATATGAAACCTTTGAGAAGAAATGCTAGCCTAGAAATGCAGTTGTAACCTTACTTTGAGACTGTTTGTCTATTATGAGTATATATTAATGTTTTATTGTATGTCTCACATTATGATTGACATATCCTATGATGAGTTGACTACTCTTACTGATATATGTTTGGTTATTTCAAGGTGTCTGCTGTGTTTGTTATAATCACCCTTTCATGGTATCTTCCTAGACATGTTATGTCTTATGCAGATGAAAACCCTTTTTTAGAGTCCATGGAGTACTAGGATTAGGCAGAGATAAGTTTTTTCTGGATAGACCAAGGTCTACACTGTTGTCACATTTGATTGTAGTAACCTTATTTTGAGTTGGTTATACATTATTATCTAGTTTTGGGTGGTCTTGTATTTGTACCCTTTTTTGGTTTCTTTTTCTTTATGTCATACCCTGATTGTGGTATTATATAGGTATTCATTAATTATTATCGTTTTATACATTTTCTAATTTTATAGGCATGAATATATATGTGTGTGTACAAGTGCTTTTGGATAAGGCCTCCCCTCATGTGATATTACATATCGATGTTAGTCACCAACACCTGGCTTTTTAGATGTGGGATTGGGGTAGTTACGTCTCGGCCCCCATATGGCTAGGTTATGACATGAGACTTAGAGAATCATCCTATAACCTATCCATGTTCCCACATAGTGAATTCACCAACAGTTTGAGATAGTGTAGGTGGAACTATTTCATAATGATACTCTCTTTATCTATTGTTATGGTGTTTATGGTGGATTTTGACCATGTTGGTGGGTTTTTTATGAGAGATTATATGAGTGTTCTTCCAGGTTCAAAATTCTCTCTAGCTCTCTATGGTTTTATCATACTCCCTAATGATTTTTTTCTAGTTATGGACACAACAATGTCCATGACCCAAGACCATTATTTTAATCTCCCACATGATTAATTCGTTTATGATTAATATTTAGGGTAGCTAATTATTATAATTAATCATGCTCATTCTTTGTGGTAGAAGTAGTGCTTATTTTTTATGGTGATAACTTATCGAGGAAATGAAACAACATGAATTGATGATAGGGTTTGGGGTTATGCTGTTGTTTATTATTTTATAGTTTATATTTGGTAATTTCTTCCTTGTCTTATGAGGTTTTGTAATCCCATTTCTATTTTTTGTCTTATTGATTTTTTGTAGACATTTATGATTTTTCCATCATCATTGATTTTTTTGTATTTTATACAGTTAAAATTTGAGGGTTCAAATGGGTTTTTGGTTATGGTGTGATTTTAAATTATAATCCATGTTTGTGATAAATTTACTTATTTCTAGTGTTGATTTTTCTCAATTTGAGGTGATTGTCATTGTTTTGTTTTGTTTTAGGGTGGTTTATGACAATGAAAATGATTCACAATAACTAGTATTAGTGTATTGGTTACAAAAGTGATGATGTTGATGTTGATGAGTGATAGTTACAATGATAACATTGGGTGTCATGTGACTTTGGTCGTTGAGAGTGGCGTGGGGCTCAGGGAGAGATGTGAATATGTTTGGTTGTCCTCAGGCTCCCACTCAATGATTTATTTGTCTACCATTTTTAAAATTTAAAATTTTTATGGTTATGGTTTGGGTGTTTTTAGGGGTTTTATTTTTCTATTTGTTTTTATAAGGTTCCACATTATCCCAAATTGTTGTTTTTATTAATATATTAATTTTTTTTTGTTTAGAATATTAGTAGTTCAACCATGGAAATTTTATACTAAATATGTGAACTGTGATTTTTTATTATGACTTATTCCTTTCATAGATATTCTTAAAAATTGATTTCATGTATATATAATAAATTAATAATTGATTCATATCATGTTTAATATATTTGAATAACTAAATTTAGATGGTATTATTAATATTAAAAATTACCAACAATAGTTAATTTAATCTCTAAAAACAATATTACTAAGTTATGTTACCTAATATTAAAATAATTAGGCTTTTTATTGATTGTGTAAATTTTATAATATTGGAGGGAAATGAAAACCTATAATATGACACTTATATATCTTATAGAAACATTAATTTTGGACCTTTTAGAAATAAAAATATATCAAAACAGTTTTGGAACTACGGTTGAACATCTCCAATCGATCAACATAATAATCATGTAACTAATAGGTGAAGAATAAGTGAATAAAAAGGAATGAAAAAAACGATGAAAAAAACATGAAAATGGCTCTGAAATATTTGACTACAAAATATAATTTTATTATTTATGATATTATAAGACATATTAAGAGAGTCATAAGTCAAGGTAAGGGTTGCTAAACTAATCCCTTTATTATGAAAATAATTTTTTATAACATTCTTGAAACATCCTTTCCATATCCTTAAATGTTTATGTATTATTTGTATTACTATAATATTTATTTATTATTGATGATATATTATTAATTTCCTCCCATAAAACCAATTTGATAATACGTAACTATGTTGTAGTAAGGGTTTATAATCCTACCCCTTTATTTTGATTTTTTGTTACAATAACTTTTAAAATTCCTTTTGATACATTTTCGTAATTATAAATTTGATTATAGTATCAAAAATTTTATCTTTTATTAATGATATATTATTTATTCCATCTAATAAATCAACATCAATATTCCATTACCATTTTAATGTAATTCCCTCTCTTCTAAATATCACTTCTTTTTATAAATTATATCTATATTTTTTATGTCAAATATAAAATTTTCTAATGTAAAACATAATTATTTATAATTATTTGAAAGGTATAATTTGTCTTATTTTATATATTGTTATTTTATAGTCCACATGAAAAATTGTTCATAAGGGGTTCACTTTAGTTTCACATTTCATATCAAGTATTATTTCTCTATTCCCTATATTATATTAAAAGTATATTTGAAATAAATTTAAAACAAACCATTATATTTTCATTTTTGTAACTATTAAAGGTATTCTTTTCTCCCATATTTATTTTTAATTCACACATCATTTTGATAGTAAGGGTTGTCTCATATAGTTTTCATTTAATAGGAATATATTATCTATTTCACTCTATATCTCCCTCTTGGCATCATATTTTTATTCTATGCCCATCTTTTATATTTCATGAGTTTATTCTAGTTATTTCCTACTATTTATATAGTTGTTCAAATATTTAATTTACTATATATCCTTTACTCTATATTCTATAAATACCATATATTTCAGAATTTTGATTCAATTTTGTTTACATATAATTTTATAGAATTTTTTTAGGTATATATTAAAAACACGTATACCCATTATTCTAGGATGAAAAAATTCATATTAATCATTCATGTTGATGTAAATGGTTTATTAGGGAATATTATGTATTTTATTATTTATTATTTCCTTTTATATAATGAATTAATTACACTTATTAAGAGAAAAGTATGTCCTAAAAGTATATAGTTCCCTAATAAACAAGTATGTCTCATGAGGTATACTATAATAGGGTAATGGGTAAAGCCTTTCTATTTATTTATGTTGTTTTGGAATAATGGCTCAATGGTTAGTTTTTTAGGTCACACATTATGAATTCCATCATTGTGAGATCTATTATTGTTTTCCTCATGATTGTATTTTTCTATGGATATATTATCCATTGATACTTTTCTTATAAAATCATTTATATATAATTTATTTAATCACTAATTTATTCCATATTGTTTATATAACTTCAATTCCAATATTAGACTTCATTTTAATCTACACCTTACCAAGGTTATGAGCTCACCCTTTACACTTTTTTCCAATTCCTCCAAGAAACCATGAAGAATTTTACATGTGACATGAGGATAAGAAATAATGAATAATAAATCTTTATGTGTCATTATAGATGTACTTTTTGTTTCAATGTAATGAAATGATCAAGTATGCATCTAGTCTATCGAGACCACTAAAAATTCGGATCTTATGTATTGTTATTCATGCATTCTTTTTATAATCTAATAAATGACCATTAACTCCTTGTTATTTGAGTTTGGGTTTCTCTAACTTGTATTTGAGCACGTGTAGTATAATATTGTGAATTATATTTATAATACCATGGTTAAATAAAAAAATTATTATGAACCTATATAAAATTTTAAGAAATCATCCTGAATGGGTATAAAATTAAAATTAATTTGTGAGAAATACAGAAGGATACATAAAGAAAATATTATATGTAACACTTTTAGTTAATAACTAATTACATTTTTATATTTTTTATGATAAAGTCACACAATTGAAAAAATGTGAATGGTATCAACAATTTTGGTCCTTTTAAGGATTATTCTAAATATTCAAGGTTATTAATATAATATATTATAGCCATTTAATGAGATAAAACAATGTTTCCAATGAATATAAAACTGTAATAGATAATTATTATTATCTAGAGAACTAGTTCATGTATAAAAATATGAATACATAATTTTAAAATATATAATTACAATCTATTTATGATGATTTATATTATAATGTTAATGGTAATAAGAAATATTATTATCTATAATGAAATTATCATTCAATAACATTGCATCATATTATTAAAACTAATTTTTATAATTGTTATATGTTATAGTTATATATAACTAATGTTTTCAAAACATTGATTAATATTGGATATTTTTACTAATAGTTTGAAAAAAAAATATTAATTTTTCTTAAAAATAAAATAAATTTAATTTTTATATAATGATTTTATCAACTTTGATAATATTAGAGTTAAATGGGGATTTATTTTATAGAATATTAAAATTTTCATCACTCTTTAAATATTATCAAATGACATAAAAAAATTTATCATAATTTATAAATATTTTACTCTCACCAAATAATTATGATATCATAAACGGATCTATAAAATTTTCAAAACATTACATTATTAAGGGGGTGTTAAAATATTTATATACCTATAAAGGATGGAAATCATCAATTTTTTAAAATATATATTACTGATTTTTTATAATTAAATATTCATTAAAGAATAAAAAATTTATTATGTCAAATATGTTTTGAAATATATAATTTTTGTTTTAATAAAATTATTATCAAAATATTTTTTTGTGATATCTAAACAAATATCCATATAAATATATTTTTTAGACCAATTTCAATCAAAATATATTTAGAATAAATAATATTGTATTTTAAAAAATAATAATTTTGTTAGAACGTGAATATAATTTGTTGTACTGGGGATTAATATGTCACGATCCGTCCTCGGGGATCGTGCCGTGACTACCCCAAGCCCGCCTTCCATAGGCCAGGGGCTGGAGACTAGCACCAAGGCGTAAATCCCAACAAAAAGGGAAGGCATTGCCTTTGAAAAGTAAACAAGCACCACAGAGTAAGCAAGCGGAAAAGTAAACACTATATAAAAACTGTACAAGCTGTGCTGAATGTAAAAGGGGCCGGAAATACAAGCCCAACTGTAAAGTACAACTGAAAGGAAAAACAGCAACTGAAAGGAAAAGCCGCAGCGTCGAGCCGCCCTCTGGAAGTCCCACCTGAAGGGTGGGTACAGATAGCCTCCACAGCTCCTCAGGTCCACCTGACCACTCTGAGTACGTCCCGCCCAGTGGTCCACCTCCAGGTACCGTCCTACTCCGCAAGCCTCCACCACGATCAGTGATGTCCGTCGTCTGCAACCAACACAACGTAGTGGGGGCATAGCCTGTGCAGGGGTGAGTATAAGCTACTCAGTAGGGACCCCGAGACCCCCGAAGGTCTCCCGAAATCCACAAAGGATAATCCACAAAGTGAAGGTACAATCACGAAGCAACATCCGACACGGCTTAGGTATATGCCCATACATATACCTAAGTCATCAATTCCCGTTCGGCTCCAACGTCCGAGCCCAAGAACAACCCAGTCCACACAGGAAAGAAAAACGTAAACCCTCACAGGATAGCACAACACAATCCACAAGGAGAGTAAACAGTAAATCCACACAGGATAGCTCAACACAATCCACAAAGGAGAGTAAACAGAAGATTCAGCTCACACAGGAATACATCATCGAAAAGGTGAAAGAGATGATCAGACATAGATACTGAATCATCTAAGATGGGACCCACATAGGCTACAAGACCAGCCGTCCTCATTGTTTCGTTTATGCTGGGACCCACATAGGATACACGACCAGCACGGCTGGGACCCACATAGGATACAAGACCAGCACTGAGTCATCTAAGCTGGGACCCACATAGGATACAAGACCATCACTCTTCATTGATTCATCTATAATGGGACCCACATAGGATACAAGACCAGTATTAAATCATCTAAGCTGGGACCCACATAGGATACAAGACCAGCACAGCTAGGACCCACATAGGATACAAGACCATCT
Organism: Viscum album; assembly: GCA_963277665.1. NCBI lineage: Eukaryota > Viridiplantae > Streptophyta > Magnoliopsida > Santalales > Viscaceae > Viscum > Viscum album. The sequence goes on along the minus strand of OY728146.1, from coordinate 837,283,112 downwards.
CTCTTCATTGATTCATCTATACTGGGACCCACATAGGATACAAGACCAGTATTGAATCATCTAAGCTGGGACCCACATAGGATACAAGACTAGCACAGCTAGGACCCACATAGGATAAAAGACCAGCTGTCTTCATTGATTCAACTATACTGGGACCCACATAGGATACAAGACCAGTATTGAATCATCTATGCTGGGACCCACATAGGATACAAGACCAACACAGCTAGGACCCACATAGGATACAAGAACAGCTGTCTTCACCGTCGCAGTCCACTGAGGATTTCTGCACAACTGTCGTCGCGGTCCACTGAGGATCTCTGCACCGTCGTCGAAGTCGCAGCCAGCACTAGGGTTCCCGCACACAGCAAGCTCGTTCGGGAGGGTCCGCTCCACGAGCCGAGAGGCCGATACATCAACCATCCCAAAGTCCGAAGTTGATGAATCCAAAAGTTCCGTATCGTCAACAGGAACTCAACGTCGTAGACGGCGCGTCAATCGGACGCCCGGTCTGAGAGTTATTGGCTTTTTCGTCCCAGGGGCCTGGTTGGTTTTTAAGGCAAAACCAACCCGACCAAACTCCACCTGCATCCAAACCACGGGCGGAGTGAGCCAAAAAATCCGTCTCACTTAGAGGAACTCAACAAAGCTGACAGCGCGTCAATCAGACGTCCGTAGCTCAAGACATGAGTGTTTCCGCTCCGAAGGCCCGGTTGGTTTCGTGTATGAACCAACCCGACCGTACTCCACCTATGTCCAAACCTTGGGCGGAGTATTCCAAAAGATCCGTCTCACATAGAGGAACTCAACAAAGCTGACGGCACGTCAATCGGACGTCCGTAGCTCAAGATACGGCCATTTGAACGAAAACCATCCGAAGACGGGGGGTCCGGGCCCGGGCCGACCCGGCCCGACCCCCCCTGGGTCGGCCGAACCCGGTCTGACCCGGTCCGACCCGGTCGGACCGGTCAGGCTCGGCCAGCCCTGCCCGGCTCGGCCGAGCGGCCGAGAGGCCGACACGGGGGGAGCCGACGCCCCGCGTGACACCCCCGCGGCACCCGCGGGGTGTCGGCCAGACAGCCGGACGCAGCTGAAGCCGCGTCCCGAGTGACACAGGGGGGAGCCGCCGCCCCCGCGTGACACCCGCGGGACACCCGCGGGACAACCACGGGACACCCACGGGGTGTCTCCTTGGCGCCGAACGTGGCTTCAGCCGCGTCCCGCGAGCACCGCCGCCGCGGCCGGTGCCGCGGTGGTCTCGTCCGACGGTGCGCCGGGCACCGCCGTGCCGGCGACCCGCGCCGCCGCCGGCTTCCGCGGGCCTCCAGAGTCGCTCCGGTGGCCCGTTTTGCTTCTCGTCTGCGCCGTTGCTCCTCCCGGGGCTCGTTCTTCACTGCGGGATCATCAAACTTCCGTTGCGGCACATTCCGTCGTCGCCCGTCAAATCCGCACAAGAACGAAGAACGGTGGAGGGTCGTCGGGCCGTGTTCGTTTGGCCCGCACCCTCCGCGTTAGATATAAACAACGGGAGAATTTTTATTCCACACATGAAACAACAATTTTAATAAAATTAAAATTGTTTGCAAACCTGGTTCTTTAAATTTTTAAAGAAACATTTACGGGAATAATAAAAAGGGGTAATTCCAAAAAAAAAAATCCCTGCCTCGTAGTCGTCGCGCGTGAGCGTTCTTCACGGAATTGCTTGTCGCGGAAGGTGGAGATCGTCACGTCATCGCGGAAGGGTGTCGCGTCGTCGCGGAACACAGTGTTGAGTCGGGAAACTCAACGGACCATGAAACAACAAGTTTAATTTAAATAATTAAATCCGTGTTTTGGTAAAAACCACAAAGGAGATTAAAAAAGAAAAACTGGGACTCTTACCTCAAGCAGCCGATCGAAGATTCGTCGCAGAGGAAGAGACGTCGCAGAAGAACGTTGCAGGAAGGGAACGTCGGCGGCGCGGATCACGACGTCGCGTCATCGATTTCCAGGTTCGGCATTCTTCATCGGAGACCGGCGTTCTTCACGTTCTTCGCGTTCTTCGTGAAGGAGGATAAAGGCACAAGAACTCTGTCAAACCTCTCAACGAGTAAACTTTCAGAAAACTGGTTGGTCTTATTTTATTATTATGCCAACACACGAAAAAGGGTAAGTAATGACCCATCAATTCGTTGAATTAATTCAACGAAAGAAACAACTCATTTAATTTACGAAATAAACAGCCCAATTAAATGGTCTGTTAAGAATTTAAGAAAACGCGTCAGTTGACTTTCATAATGATGGGTTTTCGCGGTTACGTTACTTAGCGGAATGAAACGGTGGGGCTCGTGCGGGCCCTACCTCACAAATATCCTACCGAGAGGGTAGGATATTTCTGGATAGCATCCTATCTGGATCAACTCAGCTTAAGCCACCATTAAGTGGATTCAAGTGGCTTCCAAGTGGCTTAAGCGAAATAAAATAAAGTTGTCATAAAATTATTTTATTTCTTAACTTTAAGCCCGAAAATTAAAAAACACGCCCGAGCAAACACAACTCCGGAAGAGGCGTTTCTAAGAGAATACCGGCGCTGTGATTTCATTGGTGCCCTCAGAATTCGATTCAGCGCACCAGTTCAAAAGTTAGAAAAACCCGCTCGTCCGTTCACTGAACGTACCCGAGCCAAACTTCGGAAAATGATTCCGGGCACACCGGGCCTCATAATCAGGTGTCGTCAGAAGCTGCGCTCTTGTAAAATTCCAAAGAAAATTAAGAAAAAAAATTCCTTGAAATTTACGAGTCTTTACATAATAACTCTTTGTGTTGAAATTATAAAAATTTGTAATTTTATTATTTTGTGGTACATGAATAACTCAACTAAATTATTGAAGTGTTTTATTTTTTTTGAACTATTAGTGAAATGAATTAAGATATGTTTAAAAAGTGTTTCTAGATATTTTATAATATTTTAGAGATAATTTTTGGTGGTTGATAAGTCATAATAAGGTGTTAAAGAAGTTTTAGAGAAATTCATATATATAGAATATTAAAGAAAATTTTCAAAGGGAGTGAAAGAATAAGAGTAAAAATGGGAATACGTAAAAGTAATTATGATAGCTAACTCAAAATCTTGAAAATTATTAGGGACATTTTCCTATATAAAGGTTAATCTCCTAATATTTAATAGATACTTCTAGACTGAGGGAATATGAACTTATCATATTCTTAAATCTCATTGTGGTGTGTAAGAGTATTTTATCAATGTATAAGAGTCATCACATTGGTTGGATAATGGAATTAACCATGAAATTTATAATCAAAATACTGTTTGTAGATTCAAAATTAAAATATGGGGTGGGGGTGAATTGTATGTTTATAAACTTTAATTTTCAACCTTAAGGAAAACTACGTTTAACAAAGTAAAACAAGGTAAATTCACAAAGCCTCTTTATGATCTTAATTGTGAAATAAACTTTCTTAGGGTCTGGAAATATGAATCTAGAAAATAAAACATAAAAACTATTTTCTTAAAGGAATATTCTACTGTAAAGCGTACTAAATTTTATTTATCAGATTAGGTAAAGTGCAAGAATGTATTAGAAAGTTATACTTTATTCCTTTATCAAAATATAATTGAAATAAAAATTGAAACAAAAAGAAGTAACAAGTAGGAAATATTTTAACCCAAAGAGTAGGGTATCCAAAAACCTTGGATAATAGTCCCTTGATTTATAATTTCAAGAAAGTATGTCTTAACCACACCAGGATAAGCCCTCAATACAAATATCAGAATCTATCTTTCTATCGCCACCCGCCCTAAATATTTAAGGTAGTCGGCACCTCTGTCTTTCTACCCTGAAATCCCTCGATTTTACTCAACAACAATCAAAGTCGCATGAAGCAAGCTAAACAAGATGTTCGTGGCTAAAAAAGATGTTCATGAAACACACAAATAATGAGAGTCTTTTTCTCTCTAGAAATCACTTCACAACATCACAACATGTAATATCAAGAAAAATAAATATATTTATAATGAGATCATTAAAATAATCTCTTATTTATAGACAAAACTTCAACGGTTGGCTTCCTCCTCCAATGGTCATATTTTTCCTTGAATTTTAGAGGGACCTATACATGTGTAACTCAACCAACAGTTAGTTAGAAACAAATTGTTTGACATAGTTATATGCTTAAAAAAGAATGTGTATGAAAAATGAAGTAGCTTAAGTAAATATGAATATCCAGAGATTAAGGGAAAAATAGAATTCATAATCTAAAATTATAAACTATTGGATTCTAGAAAACATGGATATTTGGATTATGTTTTACAAAAATCTTGAATATGAATTATATAGATTACTGAGTCTGAATTCTAATGAATTTTGAGTTTTAATTCTGAGTAATTTAGAGTCTGATTCTGAAGAATTCGGAGTTTGAATTCTAAGGAATTTGAAGTCTGAATTATGAGGAATTCTGAGTCTGAAGTCTAAGTAATTCAGAGTCTAAATTCTGAGTAATTTCGAGTCTAAATTTCAGGGAATTCAGAGTCTGAATTTCAGAAAATTAGGAGTCCATATTACATATATTTTTGAGTCTTCATTTCAGAAAATTTAGAGTCTAAATTTTAGAGAATTCTGAGTCTGAATTTTAGAGAATTTGGTATCTAAGGAACTATGTGATTCTGAGGTTTTTGATAAGCATCCAAATTTTTGACTTAGTAATAAAACTAACATGGTTTTGAGAGAACATAAAATGAGGAAATGAAAACCAAGTAAAGGATATAAATTTAATTAGAGATGGGAAATTTCCCTTAAGAAAATAATCCTTAGGGAAATATAATTTTTCTTTAGATAAAGTGTTTGTGATTTTCAAAAACATAGAGGAATGGAAAATTCATAAGGAAACCTTATTGAATCAACATGAAATTTATGAAATTCCCAAGCTTCACTAGAGTATGTATGGTTTACCAATTAATGTAAAAAATTGAAAAACTCATGGAATTACAGTGAAAAATATGATTTATTCAACCTTAAAAGTAAGTTTCTCTCTGAATCTCGTAAAATTATTAGATTACTCATCATATATCAATGTGAATTTATTGATTAGTAATTTTTTATCATTTAGGAAAATGCGTGAAGGTGAAGGTATAAAGACCTTGTATTTTTTACATTACTTTTACATCATTTTAATGAAAAATAATATAAAAACATTACTCCACATAGATCTAAAGGTTTTTTATTGTGAAAACTTGTAACATACATAAATTTTACAATATAAAACATAAAAATTTATTTAATTTATACTTCTCTATATTCTTATTGGCCCTTTAGTTCTCCTTAGTAAACATAATCACCTAAAGATATACATAAAAAAGGGGTGAGATAATGTGACATCCCAAGTAAGTAATGAATAATAGATATTTTTATCTATGTATATTTATGAATTAGATAGTTTTTTAGTGGCTTAAAATGAGAATAAATCCAATCTTATGCATGCAATACACTAATATTTTTAAAAGATTGTTTTACTGCCTTTTGATGGAAAACCATTTTGAAATCAAACTTTTGACAATTTTATAATCTCTATTTGTCAAAATAATATTATTATTTATGATTGGGTCATTGAAATTTACAATGGATAACTTTTTGGTATTTTTTGACAATGTTCATTTTTAATGAATAGTGAAAAATACTGCATTTTACATCAAAACTGCTTTTTCATCTAATTTAATTATATGGTTAGATTATCTTTTTAATTGGTTTTAAAGTTGAAATAGAATATATTTTAACCATGTAATCCAATAGTGGTCATTGGGATTAATTTCACTTTGGAATTGGGCATAAACAAGTGCCAAACTTTTCATAGATATTGTTTCAAAAAACCCGCTATTGTTTTGACAACGAGAATTATTTTTAAATTAATTATTGAAATTTATGTGTTTGGAATTTGGTAAAATGGATTAAATATTTGTAATCATAAGGTTCAAATTTTTTAATCAAGACTCTTTTGTTTTTGGACATTAGGAATAATAACGACGGTAATTATCTTTAATTATCTTGATTAATGAGTAATTGGGTAGTTAAGGATAATAAAATAATATCATAATAATAATAATGACTCCAACATGTGTCCTAATGCTACTGGTTGTCTCATGGTTGACCATGGTATGCCTTGTGCCAATCATGGGGACCCCATGGAATCACTTTTGTGTGAAAGTGACTTTTTATCTTTTTATTTTTTAAAGAAAGTTAAATATAACAAAGAATGTATCACCTGAGTAAAATATTTTTAGTTTTGTCTAAATAGATTATATTATGGACTATAAATATTCATTGGAAATATAAAAAGATTTCCTACATCATATTAATTTTTTTCATAATTTTTAGACATTGAATAAATTAAATTATTTATGACATCATGATGATGAAGCGATTACCTCATTAATGAACGATTTAAATAAAATGAAAAGATAATGTAAAATATAAGACTTACACTTGTAAAAGACCTGTTGGATGAGTATTTTTCGAACCCTTATCACCTTATCCTCAAAATAAATCAATGTGGGACCTTTAAAAGCCGAAAATCATTTGAAAATAAAGTAAAATTTTATACCTTTCCAAGAGCGCCCCTCCTCTCCTCTAATAAAAGGCCCCCACCTCTACCTCCATACCCACACATCCAAAGCCTTTGGCTCAGCCAAACCCTGGAAATTTTGTCTCTAAACATCCCTATATAACTCTTATAATCCTCACTTTGGGAAGAAGTCTTCCCAAGGTTGCCTTTGAGCTCAAATCAAAAAGAGTTACCCAATTTTAAGGTAATGTCTTCACTCGTGCTCTTTTGTTTTATATTGCTTCTCCAACCCACTAAAGTCTTTTTATTAATTTCTTTTGTAACAACTACAGTATCTTAAATATACTAGGATGTTGTTATAATAAGTATTCGAGCTACACTTACTCACACCTACATCTAATGGTTAGAGAACATACTGTTTCTGTGGATGGCGAATTTCTGCTTCACGAAATGATGATTGTTCAATATTCTTCAAACACCTTAAAAGGTGGCCGTTAAGATGTCACTATATTTATATATGATATATAATATTTTTATGTTTTTCTTAAGCTTCTGTATTTTTAATTTATGGAATAACTTTATGGCTTCCATTAAGGGTATACGTGATATCTTTATTTTAGGAAGTGCGGACTACCGCCCCCTCAAAGTGATTTGATATCATTAATACCATATGTGGTACGTATAAAGGATATATTTAATGATATTATATATGATAATATACTGGAATTATAATACTATTATGTATCACTATGTTTTAATTCCATTAAAGTATGAGATAGAAATGGAAGTAGCGTTCATGCGTACGTACGACTTACCGTCTCCATGAACGGTGCATTTCATTTGTAATCCCCAAATGTAATGTACTATTATAAGTACATATATATAATGGATATATATGATGTATGTTACATCTAAATGATGAATATAATTCTGGAATTGAAATATAAATACCTCTCATTTAGTTTTAATTCCATTAATAGGACATAGAAATGAAAGTAGTGTTCATGCGTACGTACGGCTTACCATCTCCATGAACGGTGAATTTCATTTCTTACCTATAAATGATTATGTAATATTATAAATGCATGTATATAATAGATATATATGTTATATATGGCATCTACATCATGAATATCATTCTTGAGATAATGGATATTTGACTACGTGAACAACTTGTAAATATAAGAAGTTCACTTTTGACTCAACTACCAAATATTGAAAAAATGAACGTTATTAACATAAATGATTACATAATGTTAATAACATGGTAATAAGTTATATAAAAAGAATAATGAACTTGAAAAAGTTCTTAAGAAAGTAGAAATTAACTCAAGTTTATTATTCAGGACATTAAAGAACGATCGAGTCAAGTTAGATGCGAGGTAAGGGAAGTTGTCTCAATCTCCTTTCATTGAGGCATATTTTGTTTTATACACAACATTATTTTATACGGTGTATAAAACCATTTTAATTTTATTCTTATTCAAAAGGAATATTTTTTATACGAATAATTTTACTAAACGACAAAAGGAATGTTTTTTTTGTCGTACGTATGCGGCGACAACGACTTCTCCACCGCCGTGACTATTATTTGAGTTTCAGCTTCCTCTACAAGCCATACCTTTTTTTAAAAGAAAAATAAATACCATGTTTTACTTTTATTTTATTTTGGTATTGAAAATGGTTTTCATAATGTTTTTATATCAATGTGGGGTATTGATATCTTGTGATTGAAAAGTGGAGATGTTTTGTTTCCTTTATGCATGTTTTATGTGATACGATTATGTTATGGTTCTTGGGAATTGTTATGAAGATGGGTGGTTCCGTGATAAACTAAGGGCGGGTGAGCCCGATATAGCTCTCCAATGCAATGGGTAACGCGAATGAGTTAAACGTTAAGGTTTCTCTGAAGAGATTTAGGGAATATACTGTGATGGTTATTCCAAACGTAACCAAGAGGGTTACTCCCTACCTAAGAATGTTATGAATGCCTCAAGTTACCTTTATGAATTATGATTTCTATGATTCATTCATGATTTGACGAGGTATGTTAAAGTGCTTATGTTTTATGAGTAATGTATGATTTCATTGATTCTTATGTATACATGTACTCGTGTTTCCTTTCCATATTTTCATATCCCTTATTGAGCTTTTTATGCTCATCCCATGTTTTTGAAATGATTTTCACAGGTCAAGGGAAATGTACATGATGTGATGAAAGTTTCAAGGAAGTGTCAAGAATGAATCCATGTTTTATTTTAAATATGTTTCCATTGATGGGAAAAATGTATACTATCTTTTATGTAACCACTTTGTTTAAATGTGGAATGTAATGAATGTTTTATGATCTAATTCTCTAAAACTCTAAACCTGAAAAGATCCTCAATGTGTAATCTTGGTATAACTCAAGATTAAGTAAGGTTTAAGGCTAGGGCCCTATAGTTGGTATGATAGGTCGGTTTAGATAACTTTAGGAGTTAGAATTTTATTAAATGATTATCCAAAAATATTTTTTTATGGTCAAATTTAATTGGTATAGAATTTACAGATTACCATATTGCTTCGACTAAGATATTTATGTGTTAAGAATGGTTATTCTAAGAGGAAACATGGAAGTTGTGATAGGAAGATATACAGATGGAAATGAACTTCTAAATCGGCATCCTGAGATGGTCAGAATCAGAATTGAATAGTTTGTTGCAGTGATGGCTCAATTTACTCACGTGATAAATCTTGGTTGTGTTTACTGATGATATTTTGGTGTTTTCTAAAAGTAAAGAGGAGAATGAAAGTAATATAAGGGTTATTTTGCAAACCTTAAAAGAAAAGAAATTATATGGGAAATTCAGCAAGTGTGAGTTTTGGTTGCAACAAATTTATTTCCTTGGTCACATTGTTTCTAAAGATTGAATAACTATGGATCCTGCAAAAAAAAAGTTGTCGAAGAATGGCCAAGACCCACAAATGTAACTGATATTCGTAGCATCCTTGGTTTGATAGGTTACTATCGAAGGTTTGTTGAAAATTGTTCACGGTTATCTAGTCTAATGACTAAGCTAACTTAGAAGGGTGTTAAGTTTATCTGGACAAAAGAATGGGATGATTGTTTTCAGGAGTTGAAAAGAAGATTGGTGAATGCCCCAGTTTTGGAACTACCTTCTAGGAATAGTGAGTTTGTTATCTACATTGATTCTTCATTGAAAGGACTTGGTTGTGTACTAATGCAGAATAATCAGGTAATTTCTTATGCTTCATGACAGTTGAAAACTCATGAGGTTAATTACCCTACACATGATTTGGAATTAGCTACTGTTGTTTTCGCATTAAAAATTTGGAGGCATCTTTTGTATGGAGTACAATGTGAAATATATACCGATCACAAAAGTTTGAATTATATATTCACTCAGAAAGAATTGAACATGAGACAGAGGAGATGGCTAGAATTAATCAAGGATTATGATTTTACAATTTATTACCATCCGGGAAAATCAAATAAAGTGGCTGATGCTTTGAGTCGAAAAAGTAATGCTTCATTAACAATATTGCGTTTGGAACGTGATCCTTTGGTTAAGGATTTGATGAACATTGGCATAGAATTTGTTGGTGCAGGATGTATTTCTGGTTTGTTTCAGGTATAAGTGAAATCTTCTATATCAGACAGAATCAAGCAAGCACAGAAGAAAGACAGTGATTTGCAGAAAAAGGTAGAGTTAGTTCATAAGGCTAAGTTTCCTGAATTCAACATTGATAATGATTATGTTTTGAGATTTGGGAAGAGTTTGTGTGTGCCTTGTGATTCACAGTTGAAGAGAGATTTGTTATGTGAAGCTCATAGTTCTCCGTTTTCAGTTCATCCTGGCAGTACTAAGATGTACAGAGATCTGCGGGAGTATTACTGGTGGGATGGAATGAAAAGAGATATTGCTGATTTTATAGTGAAGTGTTTGACTTGTCAACAGGTTAAAGTAGTTCAGCAGTTACCGAAAGGGATGATTCAACCTTTACCAGTGCCAGAGTAGAATTGGGAAAATATATCCATGGATTTTGTTGTGGGATTGTGGAAGACACCTCGAGGTAATAATGCAATCTGGGTTATTGTTGATCACTTGTTTAAATCTACTCATTTTCTTGATATACGAGATACTTTTTCCTAGATCAACTTTTCCATTTGTATCTTAAAGAGATAGTCAGGTTGCATGGAGTTCTCCTATCCATTTTATCTGATCGTGATCCCAGGTTCACTTCTAACATTTGGAAATGCCTTCAAAATTCGTTAGGAACTAAATTAAATTTTAGTACAGCTTTTCATCCTCAATCAGATGGGTAGTCAGAATGAAAAATTCAGACTTTGGAGGATATGCTATGTGCTTGTTCGATGGATTATCAGGGAAGGTGGGACCAACATCTTTCTTTGGTTGAATTTTCATATAATAACAGTTTTCATTCCAGTTTACAGATGGTACCATTTGAGGCATTATATGGGAAGCGGTGTCGAACTCCAGCTTTCTGGGATAAAGCCGGTGAAAGGAAGCTGATGGGACCAGAATTGGTAGAAGAGTTCGCAGAAAAATTTCAGCTGATACAGAAACACATGAGAATGGCTCAGAGCAGGAAGAAGAGTTATGCAGACAACAGGATGAAGGATCTCTCTTTTGAGGTAGGTGATCATGTTTTTATAAAAGTATCACCATGGAAAAGTGTGATGTGATTTGGTAAGAAAGGAAAGCTGAGTCCAAGGTTCATTGGACCATATGAAATTCTGGAGAGAGTTGGATCAGTTTCTTACCGAGTGGATTTACCTCCGAGTTTATCTCAGGTACACAATGTTTTTCATGTTTCAATGTAAAGGAAGTGCATGCCAGATCCATCTCATGTTTTGAGTCCAGAGGTAGTTCAGCTGGAAGAGAAAATATCTTATGAGGAAAAACCGGTCCAGATTCTTGACCACTGGGAGCAAGTGTTACAGAATAAGGTGATTAATCAGGTAAAGGTTTTTTGGAAAAACCACATGAGTGAAGAGGCAACATGGGAATCTAAAAATGCTATGAGGGATAAATACCCCCACTTATTCGTTAAGTAAATAAATTGCGGGGACACAATTTTATAAAGGGGGGAAGGATGTAACATCCCAAGTAAGTAATTAATAATAGATATTTTTATCTATGTCTATTTATGAATTAGATAGTGATTTAGAGGCTTAAAATGAGAATAAATCCAATCATAAGCATGGAATACACTAATATTTTTAAAAGATTGTTTTACTGCCTTTTGATGGAAAACCATTTTTAAATCAAACTTTTGACAATTTTATAAGATCTATTTGTCAAAATAAACTTTTTATTTATGATTGGGACGTTTAAATTTACAATGGATAATTTTTTGGTATTTTTCTGACAATGTTCATTTTTAATGAATAGTGAAAAATACTGCATTTTACATCAAGACTGCTTTTTAATCTAATTTAAATATACGTTTAGATTATCTTTTTAATTGGTTTTAAAGTTCAAATACAATATATTTTTACCATGTAATCCAATGGTGGTCATTGGGATTAATTTCACTTTGGAATTGGGCATAAACAAGTGCCAAACTTTTCATAGATATAGTTTCAAAAAAAACCCCTATTTGTTTTGACAACGGGAATTTTTTTTAAATTAATTATTGAATTTTTTGTGTTTGAAATTTGGTAAAATTGATTAAATATTTGGAATCAGAAGTTCCATGTTATGTAATCAAGACTCTCTTGTTTTTGGACATTATGAATAGTAACGACGGTAATTATCTTTAATTATCTTTATTAATGAGTAATTGGGTAGTTAAGGATAAAAAAATAATATCATAAAAATAATAAATGACATCAACATGTGTCCTAATGCTACTGTTTGTCTCATGGCCGACCATGGTATGCCTTGTGCGAAACTTGGGGACCCCATGGCATCACTTTTTTGTGAAAGTGACTTTTTATCTTTTTATTTTTCAAAGAAAGTTAAATATAACAAAGAATGTATCACCTGGGTAAAATATTTTTAGTTTTGTATAAATAGATGATATTATGGACTATAAATATTCATTTTAAATCTAAAAATAGTTCCTACATGATAGTATTTTTATCATAATTTTTAGACATTAAATAAATTAAATTATTTATGACATCATGATGATGCAGCGATTACCACATTAATGAACGATTTAAATAAAATGAAAAGATAATGTAAAATCTAAGAATTACACTTGTCAAAGACCTATTGGATGAGTATATTTCGAACCCTTATCACCTTATCCTCAAAATACATCAATGTGGGACCTTTAAAATCCTAAAATCATTTGAAAATAATGTATCATTTTATACCTTTCCAAGAGTTCCCCTCCTCTCCTCTTATAAAAGGCCCCCACCTCTACCTCATTACCCACACATACAAAGCCTTTGGCTCGGCCAAAACCTGACCATTTTGTCTCTCCACACCCCTATATAACTCTTAGAATCGTCACTTTGGGCAGAAGTCTTCCCAAGGAAGCCTTTGAGATCAAATCAAAAAGAGTTACCCGATTTTAAGGTAATGTCTTCACTCGTGTTCTTTTGTTTTATTTTGCTTCTCCAACCCCCTAAAGTCTTTTTATTCATTTATTTTGTAACAACTACAGTATCTTAAATATACTAGTATGTTGTTATAAAAATTATTCGAGATACACTTACACACACCTACATCTAATGGTTAAAGAACATACTGTTTCTGTGGATGGCGAATTTCTGCTTCACGAAATGATGATTTTTCAATATTCTTCAAACAACTTCAAAGGTGGCCATTAAAAAGACCCTATATTTATATATGATATATAATATGTTTATTTTTTCCTTAATATTCTGTATTTTTCATTTATGGCATACCTTTATGGCTTCCATTATGGGTATACGTGATATCTTCATTTTAGGAAGTGCGGACTACCGCCCCCTCAAAGTGATTTGATTCGTTAATACCATAAGTGGTACGTATAAAGGATAGATTTAATGATATTATATATGATACCATACTGGAATTATAATACTATTTTGTATCACTATGTTTTAATTCTATTAAATTATGAGATAGAAATGGAAGTAGCGTTCATGAGTACGTACGACTTACCGTCTCCATGAACGGTGCATTTCATTTCTAATCCCCAAATGTAATGTAATATTATAAGTACATATATATAATGGATATATATGATGTATGTTACATCTAAATGATGAATATAATTCTTGAATTAATATATACATACCTCTCATTTAGTTTTAATTCCATTAATATGACATAGAAATGAAAGTAGCCTTCATGCGTACGTACGGCTTACCGTCTCCATGAACGGTGCATTTCATTTCTTACCTCTAAATGATTATGTAATATTATAAATGCATGTATATACTGGATATATATGATATATATGGAATCTACATCATGAATATCATTCTTGAGATAATGGATATTTGACTACGTGAAGAACTTGTAAATATAAGAAGTTCACTTTTGACTCAAGTACCAAATATCGAAAAAATGACCGTTATTAACTTAAATGATTACATAATGTTCACAACATGGTAATAAGTGATATAAAAGGAATAATGAATTTTAAAAAGTTCTTAAACAAGTATAAATTAACTCAAGTTTATTATTTAAGACATTAAAGAACGATCGTGTCAATTCGGACCCGAGGTAAGGGAATCCGTCTCAATCTCCTTTCATTGAGGCATATTTTGTTTTATAGACAACTTTATTTTATACGGTGTATAAAACCCTTTGAATTTTATGCTTATTCAAAAAGAATATTTTTTATACGAAGCGTTTTATTAAATGACATAAGGAATGTTTTTTTGTCGTACGTATGCGGTGACAATGACTTCTCCACCGCCGTGACCATTATTTGAGTTTTGGATTCTTCTACAAGCCATACCTTTTTTTAAAAGAAAAATAAATACCATGTTTTACTTTTCTTTTATTTTGGTATTGAAAATGGTTTTCATAATTTTTTTATATCAATGTGTTGTATTGATATCTTGTGATTGAAAAGTGGAAATGTTATGTTTCCTTTATGCATGTTTTATGTGATACAATTATGTTATGGTTCTTGGGAATTATTATGAAGACGGGTGGTTCCCTGATAAACTAAGGGTGGGTGAGCCCGATATAGCTCTCCAATTCATTGGATAATGCAAAAGAGTTAAACGTAAAGGTTTTCTCCGAAGAGATTTAGGGAATATACTGTGATGGGTATTCCAAACGTAACCAAGAGGGTTACTCCCTACGTAAGAATGTTATGAATGCCTCAAGTTACCTTCATGTCTTATGATTTCTACGATTTATTCATGATTTGATGAGGTATGTCAATGTGCTTATGTTTTATGAGTAAAGTATGATTTCATTTATTCTTATGTATACATGTACTCATGTTTCCTTTCCATATTTTCATATCCCTTACTGAGCTTTTTATGCTCATCCCAAGTTTTTGAAATGCTTTTCACAGGTCAAGGGAAAGGTAAATGATGTGATGATAGTGTCAAGGAAGTGTCAAGAAAGAATCCATGTTTTATTTTAAATATGTTTCCATTGATGGAAAAAATGAATACTATCTTTTATGCAACCACTTTTTTTAAATGTGGAATGTAATGCAAGTTTTGTGATCTAATTCTCTAAAACTCTAAACCTGAAAAGATCCTCAATGTGTAATCTTGTAATAACTCAAGATTAAGTAAGGTTTAAGGCTGGGGACTTAAAGATAAAATCCAAGGAACATGATAATAACATGAGAAAATACAACATGGCGTAAGAATAATTATTGCCATTATAACATTGGACTAGAATCATAAACATGATAGGAAGAATTTATAAAAGGCTTGAAAAGTGGCAATGCATAAAAATGAAACCTTATGTCTTAGTGGTTAACTACAACCCATAGTTGTGAACAAAGAAAACATAATGTTGGTGAATATTTCACTTTAGCTCATGATATTTATCACATTACCCAATGCATTAGAGCACTGTATAATTATGAGCTCACTCATCACATCAAAACATCAACATTTACCTATATAATATTGGGCACACCCATCACATAATAATGTTAACATTAGCATGCATGCCACAAAGAATGCATATCAATATTGGTAAAAAATAACCCCTGTAAACGAATTTGTTTCATTTCATAAATCATAAATTTATAAACTATGGGTTACAAAATGAAAGAGGGAATAACATATTTGATATAAGAATCATCAACCTTGAGTAAATGAATCAATCTTGAGAAGTAAAATGTGTGTTTTTTTGAAAGAAGAGTTCATTTGGAAAACAATGTGTTTGTAATAAACTCAAGTAGAAAACATATATATTCCAAAAAATGTAATATAATGAAGAATAAATTATTTTAAAGTAATAAACACACTGAAAATGGAGTGAAACAGGGAAAACTCAAAGAAAGAGTGTTGGGTTCAAGAATTCTCCTTAACTTTTGTAACAAAGATTCCTTAATGTTAATATCCTATATAATCACATTAGATTCATTAATTAATAATTAAATAACCTATTATACATGAATATCATTCATTATGGTGTTATTATGTTCCTTTATGGGCCTTTTAATGAGTTATAGTATTTAATTTCATTGTTTGGGTGCATTTATTTTCATGGTTTCCATGACTAGTTCACTTTGTATTCATGAATGAAAGTTCATGTTAGATGATGATAAACATATAAAATTTTTATTATATGTTTTTAATAATATTATATAAGTTTAAATTATCTTATGAAGGATTTGGTTATATACCATGAGTATGATACATTAGATAAAAGTGAATGATGATTGTTTTAGGTTAATTTTGGCACATTTTGAATGCTACAAACTCGTTTTGTTTTACCATTTAGTATTATGAGTATAAGTTATTTCCAGAACATAAGAAGGGTTATGACATAGAATCTCAAATATTTTTTGAATTATTTAATGGTATTATTAAAATCCTTGAATATGTTTGAGTAAAATGAAAGTGCATCGCCCACGTTGTTGGTAAATGGACACATCAGGGCGGATAATTTCGTTTTTAAGATGAGAGAGAGAGAGAGAGGGATGAGTTTAATGTTGGATATTAAATTATCAAAATATAATTCTAGTATATGTATGGTAATGGATTTATCATGACATTTTTTTGAATGAAGGGAAGGAAAGAATAAGAAAACAAATTAAAATTTGAAAGGAATTTAAAAGAAAAGAGAGGATTTACCTCTTGAATTCTCCTCTTGAGATCCTCATCAAGGCACCAAGGATTGGTCTTTTGATGAAACCAAGAGAAATTGTATGTGGATAAGGTAATAGGTTAGAGTATTGGGAATAATATATGCAAGGATAAAATCTTGATAGGTGTGAAGAGAAGAGGGTGTGAGGGTTGGTATTTATAGTGGGGGAGAGGGGCGTTTTCTTATTATTTTAATCACTAGTTTTTTATTTTTCTCAAGATTAGAAATAGTGAATATTCCTATATATAAATAATATAACTAGTGAATGTGACTTCAAAACAAGGTCCATTTACATTATCTAGGACATGAGAATGATTCATAAATTTATTTATTTAGAATATTTCATAAATCATCGAATTTTACTATTCACCAAAAATTAAAGCATTTCATAAAAATCCCAAAAATTCACTCTAACCATTTTCTGTTGTGTAGAATTAAAAAATGGAATCTATTTTATCAAAATAATTTTCTAAATATGTGAAATTTATTTTTTAAAATAAAAACATAATTTACTTAGAAAATACAAATTTTAAAATTATAACTAATTTTATAACCATAAAAAATTACTTAAGGTCACATTAAATTATCCTAAAATCATGGGAAAATAATTTATTTATTTTAGAATACATTTTATAGAAATTAAATTAAATTTTATATAAATTTATAAATTATTTTTTAAAATATTTATTACTCACAAAAATTCCAACACTTAATTATCAATTTTTAAAATATTCCCTCTCATTTATAAGGTGCCTAAATTTTATTTATACTTTCATGGTGGAGGTTACTTTTCATTTTTGAGATTACAATTCATAGGGTTCATATTAATATTTATAAGGGTAACATTACAATTCATATGGGTAAGTTACTATTCACAAAAAAAATAATGTTTTTCTTATCAGAATCTAAATATCTTACTGATCACAACCATGTATGTCAAATTTTCAAAATTCAAACACAGTGGTGAAAAGATTACGTTTAAAGGTCACATCGAATTCAGTAGTTCATTTATGCATGATGTGTCATTGTGTTTCCAACTGTGATTTTTGTGATTATACTATATGATATTACTTAAAGAAGGGGGAAATTGCATAGATAAAAGATTGGGTTGTAAGATTATTCTCCCCTTTTGAAAATTTACCCTCAAAATTCCTTTTTACATAAACATATGAGGGTAATTATACTTCATCACATCCTCTAGTTATTATGTTTCTTCTTCATACTTGTGGTTCCACTATAATACTTTTAAAAGGTGTATTTTCTTATTGCATAGAATCTTATCTTTCTGGTCTATAATATTTACTAGATGCTCTTCATAAGAGAGATCATCTTCCAGCTATACCACCTCTTACTTCAGTACATGTGAGGGATCTGGTATATACTTCCAAGGGAGTGATATATATAACACATCATTAAATTGAGCTATATTCGGTGGAATTGCAAGAAAATAAGCCATGGATTATTTTCGGTCAAGGATCTCAAAGGTGCCAATGTACCTTGGGGTTGGATTACATTTCTTTCAAAACCGCATGACACTATTCCATAGTGATATTCAAAGAAATACTTTATCTCCAATGTCGAACTCCAATCCCCTTAGATAGTTGTCACCATATGTATTTTTCTGACTCTAAGAATATTTGATATGTTTTTGGATGGATTTAACCTTCTCAATTATTTCTTGTACATGATCAGGTCCATGTATATTTATTTCTCTAACTTCATCCCAAAAGGCTGGAGTTATACATCATTTTCCATATAGTGCTTCATATGGAGAAATCTGAATACTCGAGTGGAATCTATTATTTTATAAGAACTCAACCAATGGGAGATGCTTAAACCATCCACATTATAATTATAAATAATATGATCTTAACATAACTTCAATAATTCGAATAGTCCTTTTATATTTTCTATTAGGTTGGAGGTGATAGGCCAAGCTGAATTTCAATTTAGTACTCAATTTATGTTGGAGACTCCAACATAATTTAGTTTTGAACCTTGAATCTTGATCATAGAAAATCAAGTGAGAAACCACATGCTGTCTCACCACTTCCTTGACATATATGTTTTCAAGTTGTTTAAATGAGAGACCTTACCTAATGGAGATAAAGTGGGAAATCTTGGTGAGTCCATCCACCACAAACCATATCACATTATTTCCTTTTGATGTATTTGGGAGACCTGTGACAAAATTCATAGTGAAATTATCCCATTTCCACATGGGTATAGGGAATGGTTGTATCATCCCTTTAGAATTAGGTTGATATTCATTAAATTTATGACATATCAAGAACCTTGAGACATACTCTGCAATCTCCTTATTCATGTTATCTCACCAGAAGCATTCTTAGAGATCACGGTATATCTTGGTGCTAACTGGATGGATAGAGGAAGTTGAGCTATGTGAATTTTCCAACAGCCCCTTCTTTATCCCAGGTGATGAAGGCACAAAGAGATTTTTTCCAAACTGAATTACACCATCATCATCGATTCATAACTCTTGCAACTTCCCTTCCTTTAATGTGTTCACCTTATTTTGAAACTCCATTTCATCCCTTTGTTCCTTCTTAATCTTATCTTGGATAGATGGTTAGGAAATCATTTGAGAAACATATGATGTATTCCTCTTATTTATTATTTCCAAATACATCCTTTGAATATCCATGAGTATAGAGTCTTTCTCAATCTGTAACATGAACAGAGAAGTAGGTTATTTTTTGCAAGGAGCATTAAATACGTTGTTTGTCTTTCTAGGAAGATAGTTAATAGAGAATTCAATGTCTTTGGTTAGCTCTAACCATATCCACTAAGGCATGTTGATCTCCTTTTGTGTGAATATATACTTCAGGCTCCTGTTATAGGTATATATGTCACAATTCTCACTGTGGAGGTAGTGCCTCTATATTTTAAAAGAAAAAATCACATTTGCTAGCTCCAGATCATGCGTCGGGAAGTTCTACTCATGGATATTCAACTGCTGTGAGGCATAGGCTATCACATTATTATTTTACATGAGTACACAACCCAAGGTTTTCTTTGAATAATCACTATATATCACAATAATATCTCAAATTTTCAGTAATGTGAGTATAGATGCAGTGCTCAGATTTTTCTTTAGATCCATGAAGCTTTCCTCACATTATTATGTCTAGAAATACATTATTAATTTCCTTGTTAACTTAGTTATCGAGCCTAAAAATTGTGAGAAATATCTCACAAAACATCAGTAGTACCCAGATAATCTAAGAAAACTACAGATTTCTCTGACACTAGAGGTTTTGGGTCATTCCCCAAATCAACTTTTCTTTTCAAGGGTCTACTGAAATTCCCTCAGTTGTGATTAAATATACCAAGATCGTGACTTTCTTAATCCAGAAGTCACAGTTTTTGAACATGGAATATAAGTTATCCTTTCTCAATGTCACTAACAAAAGCCTTATATGTTCTTAATTTTCTTCCTTTCTCTTGGAGTATATGAAAATATCATTATAAGGCCCCAACCTTAAACCTTACTTAATCTTGAGTTATTACAAGATTACACATTGGGGATCTTTTCGGGTTTAGAGTTTTATAGAATTAGATCATAAAACTTGCATTACATTCGACATATAAACAATGTGGTTACATAAAGATAGTATTTTTATATCCCATCAATGGAAACATATTTAAAATAAAACATGGATTCTTTCTTGACACATCCTTGACACTATCATCATATCATGTTCCTTTCCCTTGACCTGTGAAAAAAATTTCAAAAAAACATGGGATGAGCATAAAAAGCTCAGTAAGGGATATAAAAATATGGAAAGGAAACATGGGTACATATATACATAAGAATGAAATCATACTTTACCCATAAAACATAAGCACTTTAACATACCTCATCAAATCATGAATAAATCATAGAAATCATAAGACATAAAGGAAACTTGAGGCATTCATAACATTCTTACGTACGGAGTAACCCTCTTGGTTACGTTTGGAATACCCATCATAGTATATTCCCTAAATATCTTCGGAGAAACCTTAACGTTTCACTCCTTCACATTACCCAATGCATTGGAGAGCTATATCGGGCTCACCCGCCCTTAGTATATCACAGAACCACCCGTCTTCTTAATAATGCCCAAGAACCTCAACATAATTGTATCACATTAAACATGCATAAAGGAAACATAACATTTCCACCTTTCAATCACAAGATATCAATACCACACATTGATATAAAAACATTATAAAAACAATTTTCAATACCAAAATAAAAGAAAATTAAAACATGTTATTTATTTTTGTTTTTTTAAAAAGGTATGGCTTGTAGAGGAAGCCGGAACTCAAATAATGGTCATGGCGGCGGAGAAGTCGTTGTCGCCGCATACGTACGACAAAAACATTCCCTTTTGTCGTTTAGCAAACGCTTCATATAAAAAAGATTCATTTTGAATAAACGTAAAATTCAAAGGGGTTTATACACCGTATAAAAGAAGGTTGTGTATAAAACAAAATATGCCTCAATGAAAGGAGATTGAGACGAAGTCCCATACCTCGGGTCCGACTTGACTCAGTCGTTATTTAATCTCCTGAATAATAAACTTGAGTTAATTTATACTTGTTTAAGAACCTTTTTGAGGTTCATTATTCCTTTTATATCACTTATTTCCATGTCATGAACACTATGTAATTATTTAAGTTAATAACGGTCGTTTTAACGATCATTGGTACTTGAGTAAAAAATAAGCCCTTTATAATTACAAGTTTTTCATGTATCCATTATATCCAGAATGATATTCATGATGTTGATATCATATATTTAATATATATCCAGTACATGCATGTATTTATAATATTACATAATCATTTAGAGGTAAGAAATGAAATGCACCGTTCATGGAGACGGTAAGCCGTACATACGTATGAATGCTACTTTCATTTCTATTTCGTATTTTATAGAATGGAATCATAATGATATAAAGGTATATTATAATTCCAGTATAATATATTATATAATATCATAGTTCCATCCCTTATACGTCCCACATATGGTATTTAACGAATCAAATCACTTTGAGGGGGTGGTAGTCCGCACTTCCTTAAATGAAGATATCGCGTTTACCCATAATGGAAACCATAAAGGTATGCCCAAAATGAAAAATAAATAAGCTTAAGGAAAAAATAAACATATTATATATCATATATAAATATAGTTTCATCTTAATGGACACCTTTGAAGGTGTTAAAAGAATGTTGAACAATCATCGTTTCGGGAGGCATAAATTCACCATCCACGAAAACTGTATGTTCTTTAACCATTAGATGTAGGTGTGTGTAAGTGTAGCTTGAATAATTCTTATAACAACATCCTAGTATATTGAGGATTCTGTAGTTGTTACAAAAGAAAAGAATAAAAAGAGTTTAGGGGGTTGGAAAAGCACAATAAAACAAAAGGACTCAAAAGAAGACATTACCTTAAAATCGGGTAACTCTCTTAGATTTTAGCTCAAAGGCTTCCTTGGGAAGACTTCTGCCCAAATTGAGGCTTCAAGGAGTAATAGAGGGATGTGGAGAGACAAAATGGGCAGGGTTTGGCCGATCCAAAGGGTTTGGGAGTGTGGGTAAGGAGGTATAGGTGGGGGCCTTTTATAAGAGGAGAGGAGGGGCACTCTTGGAATGTAAGGAAATGTTACATTATTTTAAAATGAGTTTCGGATTCAAAAGGACCCAAATTGATATAATTCTAGGGTAAGGTGATAAGGGTTCGAAATACACCCATAAAATAGGTTTTGGACATGTGTAGTTCATATATTTTACATTATCATTTCATTTTATTTAAATCCTTTATTAATGAGGTAATCACTGCATCATCATGATGTCATAAATAATTTAATTTATTTAAAGTCTAAAAATTATAAAAAAAATACTATGATGTAGGAAATATTTTTATCTTTCCAATGACTATTTATAATCAAAAATATGACTTGTATAACCCCATGTAAATTTTTTTAGTAAAACATCTCATTTTGTGTCATTTTTACTTTAACATTAAATAAAAAATTATTTATGTCATTTCCAAACCAAAGTGGCTCCATGGGGTCCCAAAGTTGACCCATGGATTTTCATGGTCGGACATGACACATCCAATGAGGGTAGGACATGTTTCAAGCTCATCTCATATTATTAAAACATTATTTTTACCTTAAACTACACTAATTACCACTAATCGCGATTAAGAACTTAAAAGTTACTATTCACCAAAAATTATTTTAATCTCATTGCACCACATTTTACTTGTTAATGATAACCATGTATGTCGGATTTTTGAAAATAAAATCACAGAAGTGGCAAAGTTTCATTTAAATGAAAAATCAGTTTCTTTAACTACCACTTGGTGGTTTCACTATTCATCAAAAATTGATGTTTTTCAGAAAGATACCAAAACTTTACCCTAAGCTATATTTGATATTCCGTATTAAAAAATGATGTCTATTTTATAAAATTCAAAACATGTAAGTTTCATTAATTAATTTAATAACTAATTCCCGCTGTCATGACAAATAGCGTGTTTTTATGAAACAATAAGTATCAAAAGATTGACACTAGTTTAAGTCCAATTTCAAAGTGAAATTGATTCCAATGACCACCATTGGATAAAATGGTAAAAATATATTCTAATTTCAGTTAAAAACCAATTCAAAAGATATTCTAATCATATAAATAAATTATATTAAAAAGAGGATTTGAATTAAAATACAACATTTTTCACTATTCATTAAAAATGAACTTTATCGGAAAAATACCAAAAATTCAGACAAAGTAAATTTTGATGTCCCAATCATAAATAATAAGTTTATTTTGACAAAAAATAGCTTATAAAATTTTCAAAATATAGATTTAAAAAGTGTTTTCCATAAAAAGGCAGTAAAATAATCTTTTAAGAATATTAGTGTATTCCATGCATAAGATTGTATTTATTTTTCATTTTAACCCTCTAAAACACTATCTTATTCATTAATAGACATAGATAAAAATATCTATTATTAATTACTTACTTGGGATGTTACATCCTTCCCCCCTTTAGAAAATTGCGTCCCCGCAATTTATTTATTTATCGAATAAATGGGGGTACTTATCCCTCATTGCATTTTCATATTCCCATGTTGCCTCTTCCATCATGTGGTTTTTCCACAAAACCTTTACCTGATTAATCACCTTATTTCTTAACACTTTCTCCCTGTGGTCATGAATCTAGACCGGTTGTTCCTCATAAGATAGGTTCTCTTCCAGCTAAACTATCTTTGGACTCAAAACATGAGATGGATCTGGCATGTACTTTCTCAACATAGAAACGTGAAAAACATTGTGTACCTGAGATAAACTCGGAGGTAAATCCACTCGGAAAGCAACAGATCCAACTCTCTCCAGAATTTCATATGGTCCAATGAACCTTGGACTCTGCTTTCCTTTCTTACCAAATCGCATCACACTTTTCCATGGTGATATTTTGAGAAAAACATGATCACCTACCTCAAAAGAGAGATCCTTCCTCCTGTTGTTCGCATAACTATTCTTCCTACTCTGAGCTGTTCTCATGTGTTTCTGTATCAGCTGAACTTTTTCTGCCAACTCTTCTACCAATTCTGGTCCCGTCAACTTCCTTTCACCCACTTCATCCCAGAAATCCGGAGTTCGACACCGCTTCCCATATAATGCCTGAAATGGTGCCATCTGTATGCTAGAATGAAAACTGTTATTATATGAAAATTCAACCAAAGAAAGATGTTGGTCCCAACTTCCCTGATAATCCATCGAATAAGCTCGTAGCATATCCTCCAAGGTCTGAATTGTTCGTTCTGACTTCCCATTTGATTGAGGATGAAAAGCTGTACTAAAATTTAATACAATACCCAATGGCTTCTGAAGGCCTTTCCAAAAGTTAGAAATGAACCTGGGATCACGTTCAGATACAATGGAGAGAGGAACTCCATGTAACCTGACTATCTCTTTAAGATACAAATGGGAAAGTTGATCTAGGGAAAAAGTATCTCGTATAGCAAGGAAATGAGCAGATTTAGTCAAACGATCAACAATAACCCAGATTGCATTACTACCTCGAGATTTATTCTATAATCCCACAACAAAGTCCATGCACTAGTGTAGAAAACGTTTTTTACGTCACTATTTTTTAGGTCGGTTATATATAACCGACGTAAAAATGCGGCGAGTAGATTTTTAACATCGGTTATTTTAATAACCGACATTACAAATCGCACCTGTTTGGTTTTTACGTCGGTTATCTAATAACCGACGTAAAATACCAATGCGCAGGGAGTTTTTTACATCGGTTATTTGGAAACCGACATAAAAAACCATATATCTACACGTTTTTTACATCGGTTATCAAATAACCGACGTAAAAAACCAAAGAACGGGGTTTTTTACGTTGGTTATTTTATAACCGACGTAAAAAAATGATATGTCTACGGGTTTTTTACGTCGGTTATTTTATAACTGACGTAAACCCCCCCCCCCCGTGCTTTGGTTTTTTACGTCGGTTATTTGATAACCGACTTAAAAAATGTGTAGATATCATGTTTTTTACGTCGGTTTCCAAATAACCGACATAAAAAAAACCCCCGCGCATTGGTTTTTTATGTCGGTTATCGTATAACCGACGTAAAAAATGAGATATCTACGCATTTTTTACGTCGGTTATAAAATAACCAACGTAAAAAACCAAAGCATGAGAGATTTTTTACGTCAGTTTTAAAATAACCGACGTTATAAATTTAAAAAATAGTTTATAACGTCTGTTATATAATAAAAGATGTTATAAAACTTTTAAAGAAATTAAAGCCCCGTGGACTGTCATTTACGATTTTTCGATTGACAGTCCGCCGGCTCGTCTCTCTCGCGCGGTAAACCCTAATCAGCTCGTCGATTGACCTGTGTTAAACTCATTTTGGCTTCATTGTTTATCTTCTTCACTTCTCTCAGATCTATCATCTCAACTCGCAACATTCAAGTAAGCCTTCCACGAATTTATTTCGTTCATTTTTTTTCACGGATATTCTATAATTATGTTTTGCGATTTTGGTACATTTAATGTAAACAAGATGTAGTGGTTTCCAAGTATGCACCTCATTACTATTTTGATAATATGGTGATGAGATAATCTAAGATACATATTATTCATTTATAGAAGTGATACAATTTCACATGGTGTAGGATGATTTATGGTCGGGGTGAGACCATGACATTAGCATTGGGGTGTGAGAGGAAAACTAGTGGAGAAGTGGTATCCGAGAACCTTAATTTTAATATATATATATATATAATTTTTTATACGAAAAGGTTTATTTATATGAATTATTTTGTGAGTGATCCATAGTGAGTATATGAAACTATTTTTCCTTGTTTAGGTGATTATTTAGATTCCTTTTTTCATAGGGCTTTAGTGTGCTTCCTCAACATTTTCATGAGATGTTTTAGGGAGGATCTTACTATGTATACATGTTATGCCCACCATACATAAATATAAACAATTTTTTTTGGTTTTTAAAATCAATTTGTAGTTTTTTATAAATGTTAGTAGCATGGAAGTGTTGTGGAGTAGCACATTGGGCTGTGAGAGGAAAACTAGTGGAGAAGTGGTATCCGAGAACCTTAATTTTAATATATATATATATATATATAATTTTTTATACGAAAAGGTTTATTTATATGAATTATTTTGTGAGTGATCCATAGTGAGTATATGAAACTATTTTTCCTTGTTTAGGTGATGATTTATATTCCTTTTTTCATAGGTATTTAGTGTGCTTCCTCAACATTTTCATGAGATGTTTTAGGGAGGATCTTACTATGTATACATGTTATGCCCACCATACATAAATATAAACAATTTTTTTGGTTTTTAAAAGCAATTTGTAGTTTTTCATAGATGTTAGTAGAATGGAAGTGTTGTGGAGTATCTTTCATCATTATATAGAGTTTATTGTTTCTTCCTAGTTTTACTTTTAGTACTAGTAATCTTCTTTTTGGTTTATGTACAACAATACATGTATGAATTCATGCATAATTATCTAAATTTATTCATTTCGAACTGAGGAGGGTTACTTTTGGTGGGAGCATATCCTAAATGATATGGTATGAATTCATTCTATCATAACCATAAATAAAATATAGTTGTATTTTATTTATCATATACATCAATTTATACTGTTCTTTTTCATCACAAACCCTTTGAGAATAAAAAACCAAACGAAGGGCTTTGGTATCCACATTTCCTTTTGTTATAGAATATGGGAAATCAAAATCAAATGATTGAACATATTCCTCCCAAAAACACTTCCATTGATTTTTATAATTGTGTGAAAATATTTACCAAATGGATTTAGGGTCTACAGAAACCATTAATGACATGTTAAATAGGTAGTTTATCTAATATATTAAAACATCAAAACCGCAATCAATATTAAACTATGTAGGCGTCATGGTTTTCTTTGATTCAATGAAATTTAAAACTATTATATCTAACTATATTTTGTTTTAAAAATAATATTCAACCATATTTTTTTAAATACCTATAGATTTGTTTTATATTTTAAATTGTTTTACATTCAAATTATGATTTTTTTCATATAAACATATATTTGTCTTATATTAAAAATATATATTTTTTGTTGATATTTGTTATAGGAAATAATGAGTCGAAGTTGGATTACGGCACATTGAATGAGCAATGAATTTGAGGAAGGTGTTGATGCCTTTTTGGAATTTGAAAAACGAAATGTTCCAAGTAGTGACATTTTTTTCTGTCCATGCCTGAAATGTTTGAATATGAAGAAGTTGAAAAGTAGAGAGATAAAAGATCATCTGATTTGTCATGGTTTTAATCCGATTTATAGCCCTTGGATTTGGCATGGTGAAACTGGACGGAATGTCACTGATAATGATGATTCGCAAGATGGTAACTCCGATGGAATTGAAGAAATGATTCGCGATATTGTAGCAGAACAAATTGAGATAGAACCGATAGTTGCGCGTCTATATGGTGATGCTGAAAAACCATTATATCTTGGTTGTAAAGACTTTACGGTTTTGTCGGCGGTGTTAAGATTGATTAACCTGAAGGCGAAGCATGGATGGAGTGACATAAGTTTTACAGAGCTGCTACAATTGATGAAAGACATTCTTCCAAAAGATAACGATCTTCCAGATTCACATTACAAAGCCAAGAAAATATTATGCCCAATGGGATTGGGATACAAGAAAATACATGCCTGTCTGAATGACTACATTATATATAGGAAGGAATATGAATTTCTGTCAGAGTGTCCTAAATGTGGAACATCACAGTATAAGGTGAAAGAAAAATCACAGGCTGATGTAGAGATTACAAATCTCCCTTCAAAGGTATTTTGGTATCTTCCTAAAATTAATTATTTCAAACGTTTATTTGCTAATTCACATGATGTAAAAAGGTTAAGATGGCATGCTGAAGAGTGGTTATGTGATGAAAAAATACGTCATCCAGCTGATTGTCCACAATGGAAGAAAATTGATGCGCACTATTCTACATTTGGAAATGAAATTAGAAATCTCAGACTAGGGTTGTGCACAGATGGAATGAATCCATACCGAACACTCAGTAGCACACATAGTTCATGGACTGTTTTATTGGTAATTTACAACCTCTCTCCTGAAGTTTGTATGAAGAGCAAATATGTCATGTTGAGTACAATGATCTCTGGTCCAAAGCAACCTGGTAATGATATTGATGTTTACTTGTCACCGTTGATTAATGATTTGGAACTGTTATGGGATGATGGTATTAGGGTGTATGATTCTTATAAAATGGAATATTTTCAACTGCATGCAGTGCTTCTGTTCACTATAAATGACTTCCCAGCATATGGAAATTTGTCTGGATACAATGTTAAAGGGAATAAAGCATGTCCAATTTGCGAACAACAGATGTCATCTTGTCAATTGCTTCATGGGAGGAAAACAGTGTACATGGGTCATCGAAAGTTTTTTCCTATGGAACACCCTTATAGAAGACTAAAAAAGGCATTCAATGGCTCACAATAATTTGATACTGCTCCAAAACCTTTATCCCCTGATCTGTATTTTGATAGGGTGAAAAACCTTGACGTGACATTGGGAAAAACACAGAAATCTGGTAATGATAGACATATTTTGAAGAAAAGGTCAATTTTTTTTGAGCTACCATATTGGAGGTATCATGAAGTTAAACATAATATTGATGTCATGCACGTGGAGAAGAATATATATGATTCTTTTATTGGAACATTGTTAGACATTAAAGGAAATACTAAATATGGGTTGAATGCAAGATTAGACTTACTATCAATGGGCATACGTTTGGAGTTAGCTCCCACTCCTAAAGGAAGACGAACATTTCTTCCCCTGGCTTGTCATACATTATCAAAGAGGGAGAAAATTAGCTTCTGTTAGTGTCTTCATGATCCCAAAGTGCCTCAAGGTTATTCTTCTAATGTAAAAAATTTTGTCTCATTGAAGGACTTGAAGTTGATAGGTATGAAATCACATGATTGTCATGTCATGATGCAAAAAATTATACTAGTTGCATTGCGTAGAATATTGACCATTCGTGTCAGAAATACTATAATGAAGTGGTGTTATTTTTTCAATTCAATTTGTAACAAGGAGATTGATGTGAATGCTTTGAACATTTTGGAAAAGGATGCAATTTTTATACTTAGTATATTGGAAATATATTTTCCTCCAACTGTTTTTGATATAATGGTGCATTTAATGATTCATCTGGTTCGAGAAATAAAGATTTGTGGACCTGTATATCTTTGTTGGATGTATCCTTTTGAAAGGTATATGAAAATATTAAAGGGTATGTTAAAAATCTATATCGACCTGAAGCCTCCATTATTGAAAAGTATATTTCTGAGGAGGTAGCAGAGTTTTGTACGAGCTACTTGGCTGCGGCGCAACACATAGGTTTGCCTCCATCCCGCCATGAACGAGTTAATAATGAGGGAAAGGGGATTCGTGGCTTGAAAGTCAAATCATTGTCAGCTAAACAGATGAAGAAGTTAGAATCATACATCTTGAATAACATAGCTGATGCTCAACCGTATATCACATTGCATATTAATGAGTTGAAACAATGTCATCCAAAGAAGAATGAATGTGGATTTTGAATGAGCACAACAAAACTTTTTTGTCATGGATTAAAAAGACTTTGCTTGTTAGATCAGATGTATCAGAGACATTAAAATGGATAGTGGGTGGTCCATGTTTAAATGTGATAACATGGTCCGGTTATGAAATTAATGGTTATACATTTCATACAAAAGCTCAGGACAACAGAAGTGCAGTTCAGAATAGTGGTGTATTGGTGTTTGCAGACGCAATGCATTTTTAGAGTGCTAAGGACAAAAACCCAATTTCTGCATCAAGTGCATATAATGGATTGATTGAAGACATATGGGAGGTTGATTACTTTAAAATTAAAGTTCCCGTTTTTAACTGTAAATGGTTTAACGGTAACAATAGTGTCAGGAATGATGAATTTGGAATGACACTTGTTAATCTGAATAGATTAGAAGACACAGCTGATTCTTTTATAAAGGAAACACATGAAAACAAATTTTCTATGTAGTAGATCAATCAGATATGCAGTGGGCTGTTGTTTTACAAGGGAAAAAAATATGTTGGTGAGGATGAACTTGATGAATATGCTGATTTATTTGACATCCCTACTTCCATGGAAATATTAACAGAACATAATGATGATCATGTTGAAGACATAGTTTGTTCCATAAGGAACGATCACGATGAAGGAATTTGGGAAAACAATCCATTTGTACATTCCTAAAATTATAGGTAACATATGTTTATTTCTTGTTTACATTTATTTTTTCCATAAATGTTAGATATTGTAAGTTTTTTATTTATTAAAACATGTTTTATAATAAAATAAGTATATGTTTTTGTTTGTTTTAAGTTTGTTTAGTTTACTTTATCATGTTTATAACCATTACATGAATTTTAAAATGATTATTTTTGTTCACTGAAAATTACTTTACCATGTTTACAATGTTTACCAGGTTTACCATTTTTACCATTTTGACCATCTTGACCATCTTGACCATCTTTGCCATCTTTACCATTGTTTAACATACTTACCATATTAACAATGTTTACTATTATGTAACTTAGTACACTTTTCTATTGTCTGATTACAGTAGTATTAAAATATTTGAATTTGTATATTTTTGAACTGACGTTTGTTTTTTTGATTTGAAGTATAATGATAGATCATTCAGATGATCAACCACATGATTCTGGAGAGGAGCATATTGCTGGTCATACCTCTGGGGATGAACATTCACATGCTCCTATTATGACAAAGAGTTCAAAGGTTGGTAAACGTGGGTGCACACGTTTACCAAAATTATCACTTGCCCATATGCAGGATCAGAGGATAGTCGTTGAGTTTGATGATGATGATATTCCTAGAGGTCCGAATGCCAAAGATTTTAAGAGTTTTGTTGCAACTCAGGCTAAGACCAAAGTAAGCATTCTGTATGATGATTGGAGAGGTGTGGATAAAGTGATTATCTCTCAGTTGTGGGAGACGATTTTGGTAAGATCTTTTGTCATTTTTTGACCATTCTTTTAATGTTTCTAGTATATATAATTTGTTTAACCTCTTCTTTATCAGATGACATTTGATATTCCTGACACTGGAGGAGTCAGGAAGAAATTCTTATCATTGGCTGCCAGGAGATAGAGGGATTTCAAATCAACCCTCTCATCTGATTTTATTTATGGTCATAGGAGTCACGAAAATCCATGTAGTATATATCCTTTTATCGATGAAGACACATGGAGATAGTTTTTTGAAAGTAGAAAAAAGAGTCATTTCTGGTAAGGGCAATGTAAAATTTTATAAACTTTCTTATATAAATTATTTTATTAATGTTTTGTTAATGATTTCTTATTCTTAAATTACAGAAAACAAAGAAAACTCATCAGGAGATCCAATCTAAAAATGTATACCCTCATAGTTTATCTCAGGAAGGGTATGCATTATTGGAAGAACAAATGATGGCGGAAAAATTTCAACAACTAAGAGCTAAGTCTTAAATCTCTGGAGAGGTGGCCCCTCCATCCCCTCTATCTAGACATGAAAAACGGAAGAGAGCTCGGAAGGGAAAAAAGGGCAATATCTTTCGGAAGAATCGAGAATCGTAGCTGAGAGGATTGTAAGATATCTATTTAATTTATTTAAGTTAACTTTTTTCTTCATATAAGTTTCAATCATTACAGAAATGTTCAATTAATTAATACATGACTCTCTTAAAGAGCAGAGTTCAGAGGGGACATTTATAGCTACTGGGAGGGAAGATATTTTATTTGCACCATTGGGAAGGCCCGAACATCCTGGTCGTGTAAGAGGATATCCGAAAGGTGTATCGGAAAGAAAAGTGTTTCCACGTTCTTCAACTTCTAACATTGAGGGAGTTTATAAAAAAAATAGAATCCTTGGAGGCTGAAGTTCAAAATATTAATGTGACGATGGAGGAAAATATTAGAGAGTTGGTGCCATCTATGTTTGCAGAAATTCAAAGACAATTTCAGACTACAGCTCCCACTCCTCCACCTCCCCCTACAGACCCCATTATTTATCCTCCACCTCTGCCAGTAGCTCCCACTCCCCCACCTCAGCCTGCGGACCCCATTTTTTATCCTTCGCCTCCACCGCAGCTTCCTACATATTGCGAGTTGTATATTGATGATTCTCAACATCATATAGTAGCATACGAGTTGGTATATTTTATAGGAGATATAGTTCATCATCAACAATTAGAGGTATAGAATCATAGGGTCATTGTACATGATATTACAGATAGATCAGCTAGGGTACCAATACCTACAGATGAGGTGGTGACAGTTGGACAGAGTATCAGCCATTTTTTAGTTTGGCCATCTAGACTTCTTCGACTCATTACCATAGAGGTATGAATGTTATATCTTTTATTTTATTGTTTTATTAAAGTTGTTTTATCATTTGAAAACTACTATATTTTTCAATTTTGTTTCACAGGAATACTTCAAAGGTAAAGAAATACTGTATAGACAACAACAAAGACAACATGCTATGACATCAGATACAGATTCCAGTGGTCTTGATAGATTGTCAATATATTCACATTTTTTGTTGGGTTTTTATGAGTTTTCAATGGAATCTCATGTTTGTGGACGTGAAATAAGTGTGGGGATTACAAAAACTGATTTCATGGAGCTTGTTACTGGAGATAAGTTGTGCATCAACGTGGTGAAAATTTTTTCCATGTAAGTCTTAACACATTTTCCCTACGTTATATTTATTAAAAATGTATACTTATGTATGTTTTGTATTATGTATCTTTATAAAATTTGTGAGAGGAATGAGCTGACAGAAGTATATGGATTCATGGACCCGCAATTGATTTCCCCAGAAGCATGTGCATTGAATGAGGAACAAAGAATGGTTTATATTGATGAAAGATTTGAAAAGAATATAATCACACAATGTTGGATGATGCCTTTTTGTGAGAGGTATGAAACACATTTCTCTCAAAGAGTTAATTATCTTTTAACATAAAAAAACACTAACATTAAATTTTCTTTTATCAGTGATCATTGGATGTTAGGGATTTTTTGCCCAAGGGAGAAAGCTCTTTATTGGATATGCTCTGTTCATGGTGATGTGCGGGAATGTTTTAATAATATATTGGAAAAGTAAGTTTCAATTTCTCAATAGTTTTATATATTATAATGAATTTTAAATTTACCCCATTCGTATTATTTTCTAATAGTGCATGGGCCTACTTTCGAAAAAACACAAAGAAAGGAAATGAAAAGATCAAATATGTAAATGCGAAGGTAAATTTCCATTTATAATTTTTACTTTTTGATTTATTACATAAAAATAATATATTGAATTTACACTCATTCAAACAGAATTGTAATGATCAACAAGGCGTCATCGAATGCGGATATTATATGTTAAGATTTATGTATGAAATAATAACAACTGGGACAGTTGTGAATTTTGACTTGGTGCGATTTCCTCTTAAACTTTTCCATAATATTTCAATTTGATTTATTCATTATACACGTTAATTATCTCCTTTTTCATTTGTAGATTTTTGATGACCCTCAACCCTATACTTCTGAAGACATCAAACACGTACAAGTGGAGTGGTCAAATTATTTTACAGGATTGATTGAATTTTAGTTGTTTGTAATGTAAAATGTAATTTTGAATATTGTCGTTTCAATTGTGTATTTGGTATTTGGTTAGGTTGGATTTAGTTTTTTTTTGAAGTTGATAGTGTATGTTTTGAATGTTATATAAGTGAATGTTTAATTTTGCTCTACTTCTTGTTTTGGTCTACTTTTGATGGCTTTTCTGGTATGGATTTGGGTCTGTGGGGGAGGGGTTCCAAGGGTGTGGGGGTGTGTTCAGTGGGGTTGGGGGGTGTCCAGTGGTATGGGAGGGCTGTCCGGTGGGGTGGGGGGACAGTCTTGGGGGGTGGAAGGGATGTCCAGTAGTGTGGGAAGGCAGTCTAGGGGTGTGGGAGTGCTGTCCAGGGGTGGGGGGGTTGTACAAGGTGTTTGGGGTTGTCCAGGGGTGTGGTGGGGGCTGTCAAGTGGGGTGAGGGGGTGAGGGGGTGCTGTTCAGGCGGGTGGGGGGTTGTCGAGGGGTGTTTGGGGGTGTCCGGGGGTCGGGGGGTAGTCCAGGAGTGTGGTGGGGGATCCAATGGGGTGGGGGAGGGTTGTCCAAGGGATATACATGAGGGTGGGAGCTCCAATGGGGTGGGGGAGGTCTGTCCATGGGTATACATGAGGGTGAGGGCTCCAACGGGGTGGGGGAGGGCTGTCCATGGAGTATAAATGAGGGCGGGGGATGTCTAGGGGGTAAGTTTTATATGTTATCTATGTACATGCTTAATTTTGATCTACTTCTGTTTTTGTGGTACGATTTCTTGATTTGTTTTATGGCTGATTCTGGTGGAGAGAATATGACTGCATTCTGTTTAAAAAAAATTGGGTTTATCACGTCGGTTATTAAATAACTGACGTTATAAAATGCCTAGAAAATAGTTTATCACGTCGGTGATTTAATAACCGATGTGATAAAAGGCCCGGAGAATGGTTTATCACGTTGGTTATTTAATAACCGACGTGATAAAAGGCATGGACAATGGTTTATCACGTCGGTTATTGAATAACCGACGTGATAAAAGGCCTGTACAATGGTTTATCAGGTCGGTTATTGAATAACCGACATGATAAACTGCCTCCTGCCGGTTTATCACGGCGGTTATATAATAACCGACGTGATAAACCCCCCTCCCACGGTTTTTCACGTCGGTTTTATAAGAACCGACGTGATAAACCACGCTCACCCCGGTTTATCACATCGCTTCTTATAGAACTGACGTGATAAACCCCCATCACCCCGGTTTATCACGTCGGTTCTATATGAACCGATGTGATAAACCCCCATTCCCCTGTTTATCACGTCGGTTGTTTAATAACCGACGTGATAAACCATTTTCCAGGCCTTTTATCACGTCAGTTGTTAAATAACCGACGTGATAAAACCTTCCCATTTTCTTTATCACGTCGGTTCTAAAATAACCGACGTGATAAACATCGTGATTTTATGTTTTTGACGTCGGTTTTTAAATAAATGATGTCAAAAACCTTATTTATAACATCACACGTATTAACGCCGGCTAGAAACCGACGTAAAAAATGAAAAATAACCGACGTAAAAAACGTTTTCTGCACTAGTGATGGATATATTATCTCATTTCCACTCTGGCACTGGTAAAGGCTGAAGCATCCTTTTCAGTAACTGCCGCTTTGGTTTAACCTGCTGACAAGTCAAACACTTCACAGTAAAATCAGCAATATCTCTTTTCATTCCATCCCACCAGTAATACTCCCGCAGATCTCTGTACATCTTTGTACTGCCAGGATGAACTGAAAACAGAGAACTATGAGCTTCACATAACAAATATCTCTTCAACTGTGAATCACAAGGCACACACAATCTCTTCCCAAATCTCAAAACGCAATCATTACCAATGTTGAATTCAGGCAACTTACCTTTCTGAACCAGCTCCACCTTTTTCTGCAACTCACTGTCTTGCTTCTGTGCTTGCTTGATTCTATCTGATAGAGATGATCTCACTGATACCTGAAACAAAATAGAAGAAATTTATGCACCAACAACTTCTATTCCAAAGTTCATCAAATCCTTAACCAAAGGATCACGTTCCAAACGCAACATTGCTAATGAAGCATTACTTTTCTGACTCAAAGCATCAGCCACTTTATTGGATTTTCCCGGATGGTAATGAATTGTACAATCATAATCCTTGATTAATTCTAGCCAACTCCTCTGTATCATGTTTAAGTCTTTCTGAGTGAATATATACTTTAAACTTTTGTGATCAGTATATATTTCACTCTTTACTCCATACAAATGATGCCTCCAAATTTTTAAAGTGAAAACAACAACAGCTAATTCCAAATCATGTGTAGGGTAATTTACCTCATGAGTTTTCAACTGTCGTGAAGCATAAGCAATTACCTAATCATTCTGCAATAGGACGCAACCAAGTCCTTTCAATGAAGAATCACTGTATATAACAAACTCCCCATTCCTGGAAGGTAGTGCCAAAATAGGAGATTTCACCTATCTTCTTTTCAATTCCTGAAAACAATCATCACATTATTTTGTCCAGATATACTTAACACACTTCCAATTTAGCTAAGTCATTGGACTAGATAACCGTGAAAAATCTCTAACAAACCTTCGGTAATAGCCTGCCAAACCAAGGAAGCTACGAATCTCAGTTACATTTGTGGGTCTTGGCCAGTCTTCCACAACTTTTTTTTTAGGATCAACAGTTATCCAATCTTTAGAAACAATGTGACCAAGGAAAGAAATTTGTTGCAACCAAAACTCACACTTGCTGAATTTCCCATACAATTTCATTTCTTTTAAGGTTTTCAAGATAACCCTTAAATGTCTTTCATGCTCCTCTTTACTTTTAGAAAACACCAAAATATCATCAATGAAAACCACCGTAAACTTATCCAAGAACTCATGGTAAATTCTATTCATTAAGTCCATGAATATAACAGGTGTGTTGGTTAGCCCAAAAGGTATTACTACAAATTCATAATGGCCATATCTTGTACGAAACGTAGTCTTCGGAACGTCTACTTCCTTTACCTCTAGCTGATGGTACCCCAATCTCAAGTCAATTTTTGAAAAATACTGAGCTCCCTGGAGCTGATCAAACAAATCATCGATATGAGGAAAAGGATATTTGTTCTTAACAGTGATGTTATTCAAGGCTCTATAATCAATGCAAAGTCTCATTGAACCGTCTTTCTTTTTAACAAATAAAATAGGAGCACCCCATGGTGACGTGCTAGGTCGAATGAAACCTTTTTCAAGTAAATCTTGAAATTTCTCCTTCAACTCTAAAAGTTCAATTTGAGCCATTCGATAAGGGGGTTTTGAAATTGGTTTAGCATCAGGAACTAAGTCAACAGTAAACTCAACTTCCCGATCTGGTACTATTCCAGACAACTCATCAGGAAAAACATCAGGATACTCATTTACCACTGGCACATCATTAATCTGAACAGTTCCTTTATTTTCAACGATGTGTGCATGGTAACATTCATTTCAATCTTTTATAAGTTTCTTGGCCTCTTGATAAGTTATCAACAATAAGGGTTCATTCTTGTACACAAACTGAAAGTCTTTCTGAAAAGAAACTTCTTTAGCTCTACAGTCAATCTTAGCATGGTAAATAGAGAGCCAATCCATACCCAGGATAACATAAAACTATACTAGAGGTAGAACAATAAGGTTTGCAATTAGGTTCTTTTCACATATAAGGATAGGAAGATTCTTATAAATTCTTTTTGCCTCAACATTTCCCCCAGGTGTTTTTACAAAAAGTTCAGGAGTCATTTCTTGAGCTGGTATTCTCATTTTACTAGAAATGTTTTCAGAGATGAAAGAATGTGTAGACCCCGAATCAAACAACACACTGGCATAATCTGAAAAAACAAACAAAGTACCTGATACAACTTCATTTGATGGCCCGACATCTGCTGAAGTAGTTGCAAAGGATTTCACTACCCTTTTCTACTTGTAGTCTAACTGCTTCCCATCACTCAAGCTCTTTGTCAGACACTCGTTTTCATAGTGACCCATCTCATTGCACTTATAAAATTTCACTAACTGTAAATCAAATTTGGTCTTACCTTCACCTTGATCCTTTTCAGTGCAATCACGAGCCTTATGTCCCATCTTACCACATCGGTAGCACTTTCCAGAATTCAGAAGACATTCCCCAGCATTCCTTTTTCCACATTTATCACAAACTGGAAACTTAGTTTTCTTACCATCAAACTTTTTTGAAGAATTCTTACCTTTCTCCTGCCACCTCGGTCTCTTCTTCGGTTGGTTGTTATAGAACACTTGATCCTCGGAAAACTCCATTTCCACCTTCTCAGCACATCGAACAAGCTTTTCATAACTTTTAAACTCATGAGAAGCTAATGCCCTTCGATATTTTGGCTTTAATCCTGAGTAAAAATGATTGATTTTACTATCAAGGTCTCGGATAAAATTTAGTGCATACCTTGCCAATCGAGTGAACCTTTCTTCATAGGTAGCCACTAAGTCTTCCTCCTTCCTCAATTCCAAGAATTATTTTTTCCATCCTAAGTCAAACAGCCTTAGGAAAATACTTTTCAAGAAACATACCTTTGAACTCATCCCAGTCGAGAGCATCAATCTCATCAGCATCCCTGATATTTTTAACCATCGACCACCACTGATCTGCTTCACCCTCAAAACGGTAAATAGCAAGACTAAACTTTTGATTGTCTGAACACCCCATGACATAGAAAATCTTCTCCAGTGCTTTAATCCACCCTTCAGCTAACATAGGGTCAGATGATCCTCTGAATGATGGGGGATGTTGCCTCATGAAATGTTCCACCACTGACATGTTCCTCTGCGGTTGATCTAGCTGATCTCATGCATGGATACCACAACCATTTATCGCTTGAGTCAACTGCGCCATTACTACAACAAACTATTCAGTTCCAATTCCGACCATCTCAGGATGCTGATTCTGAAGGTTATTTCCTTCTGCATGCCATCCTAGCAGTGCTTCCCTGTTTCCTATGTGGAAAACCATTCTGAACAAACATGTCTTAGATGAAGGAACATGGTAATCTTCAAATACTATAACACTTCAATTTGACCATAAAAAAAATTATTTTTGGATAATCATTTAATAGAAATCTAACTCCTAAAGTTATCTAAACCGACCTCTGATACCAACTATAAGGCCCCACCCTTAAACCTTACTTAATCTAGAGTTATTACAAGATTACACATTGAGGATCTTTTCGGGTTTAGAGTTTTAGAGGATTAGATCATAAAACTTGCATTACATTCTACATATAAAAAAAGTGGTTACATAAAGATAGTATTCTTCTTTCCCATCAATGGAATCATATTTAAAATAAAACATGGATTCTTTCTTGACACTTCCTTGACACTATCATCATGTCATATACCATTCCCTTGACATGTGAAAAAAATTTCAAAAAAACATGGGATGATCATAAAAACCTCAGTAAGGGATCTAAAAATATGGAAAGAAAACATGGGTACATATTTACATAAGAATGAAATCATACTTTACCCATAAAACATAAGCACTTTAACATAACTCATCAAATCATGAATAAATAATAGAAATAATAAGAAATAAAGGCAACTTGATGCATTTATAACATTCTTACGTAGGGAGTAACCCTATTGGTTATGTTTGGAATACCCATCACAGTATATTCCCTAAATCTCTTCAGAGAAACCTTAACCTTTCACTCCTTCGCGTTACCCAATTCATTGGAGAGCTATATCGGGCTCACCCGCCCTTAGTCTATCACAGAACCACCTGTCATCTTAATAATGCCCAAGAACCTCAACATAATCGTATCACATAAAACATGAATAAAGAAAAAATAACATTTCCACCTTTCAATCACAAGATATCAATACCACACATTGATCTAAAAACATTATGAAAACAATTTTCAATACCAAAAGAAAAGAAAAGTAAAACATGGTATTTATTTTTCTTTTTTAAAAAAAGGTATGGCTTGTAGAGGAAGCCGAAACTCAAATAATGGTCACGGCGGCGGAGAAGTCGTTGTCGCCACATCCGTATGACAAAAACATTCCCTTTTGTCATTTAGTAAACGCTTTGTATAAAAAAGATTCCTTTTGAATAAACGTAAAAGTCAAAGGGGTTTATACACCATATAAAAGAAGGTTGTGTATAAAACAAAATATGCCTCAATGAAAGGAGATTGAGACGAAGTCCCATACCTCCGGTCCGACTTGACTCAGTCATTATTTAATCTCCTGAATAATAAACTTGAGTTAATTTATACTTGTTTAAGAACCTTTTTCAAGTTCATTATTCCTTTTATATCACTTATTGCCATGTCATGAACACTATGTAATTATTTAAGTTAATAACAGTCGTTTTAATGATCATTGGTACTTGAATAAAAAATAAGCCATTTATAATTACAAGTTGTTCATGTATCAATTATATCCAGAATGGTATTCATGATGTTGATATCATATATGTCATATATATCCAGTACATTCATGCATTTATAATATTACATAATCATTTAGAGGTAAGAAATGAAATGCACCGTTCATGGAGACGGTAAGCCGTACGTACGCATG
Organism: Viscum album; assembly: GCA_963277665.1. Lineage (NCBI taxonomy): Eukaryota > Viridiplantae > Streptophyta > Magnoliopsida > Santalales > Viscaceae > Viscum > Viscum album. The sequence continues at coordinate 837,242,432 of OY728146.1, read as the reverse complement.
AACGCTACTTTCATTTCTATTTCATATTTTATAGAATGGAATCATAATGATATAAAGTTATATTATAATTATAGTATAATATCATATATAATATCATAGTTCCATCCCTTATACGTCCCACATATGGTATTTAACGAATCAAATCACTTTGAGGGGGCGGTAGTCCGCACTTCCTTAAATGAAGATATCGCGTTTACCCATAATGGAAACCTAAAAGGTATGCACAAAATGAAAAATACAGAAGCTTAAGGAAAACATAAACATATTATATATCATATATAAATATAGTTTCATCTTAATGGCCACCTTTGAAGGTGTTAAAATAATGTTGAACAATCATCGTTTCGGGAGGCATAAATTCACCATCCACGGAAACAGTACGTTCTTTAACCATTAGATGTAGGTGTGTGTAAGTGTAGCTCGAATAATTCTTATAACAACATCCTAGTATATTGAGGATACTGGAGTTGTTACAAAAGAAAAGAATAAAAAGAGTTTAGGGGGTTGGAGAAGCAATATAAAACAAAAGGACTCAAAAGAAGACATTACCTTAAAATCGGGTAACTCTCTTAGATTTGAGCTCAAAGGCTTACTTGGGAATACTTATGCCCAAAGTGAGGCTTCATGGAGTAAGATAGGGATGTGGAGAAAAAAAATGGGCAGGGGTTGGCCGAGCCAAAGGCTTTGGGAGTGTGGGTAAGGAGGTAGAGGTGGGGGCCTTTTATAAGAGGAGAGGAGGGGCACTCTTGGAAAGTAAAGAAATGTTACATTATTTTAAAATGAGTTTCGGATTAAAAAGGTCCCAAATTGATATAATTCAAGGTTAAGGTGATAAGGGTTCTAAATCAACCCATCAAATAGGTTTTGTACATGTGTAGTTCATAGATGTTACATTATCATTTCATTTTATTTAAATCCATTATTAATGAGGTAATCGCTGCATCATCATGATGTCATAAATAATTTAATTTATTTAAAGTATAAAAATTATAAAAAAATACTATGATGTAGTAATTCTTTTTAGATTTCCAATTAATATTTATAATAAAAAATCTGACTTGTATAACCCCATGTAAAATATTGTTTTAGTAAAACATCTCATGTTTTTCTCATTTTTTACTATAACATTAAATAAAAAATTATTTATGTCATTTCCCAACCAAAGTGGCTCCATGGGGTCCCCAAGTTGACCCATGGATTTTATTGGTCGTCCCTGACACATCCAATGAGGGTAGGACATGTGTCAAGCTCATCTCATATTATTAAAACATTATTTTTACCTTAAACTACACTAATTACCACTAATCGCGATTAAGAACTTAAAAGTTACTATTCACCAAAAATTTATTTTAATTTCATTGAACCACATTTTACTTCTTAATGACAATCATGTATGTCAGATTTTTGAAAATCAAATCACAGAAGTGGAAAAGTTTCATTTAAATGAAAAATCAGTTTCTTTAACTACCACTTAGTGGTTTCACTATTCATCAAAAATTGAAGTTTTTCAGAAAGATACCAAAACTTCACCCTAAGCTATATTTGATATCCCGAATTCAAAAATGATGTCTATTTTACAAAATTAAAAACATGTAAGTTGCATTAATTAATTTAATAACTAATTCCCGCTGTCATGACAAATAGCGTGTTTTTATGAAATAATAAGTATCAAAAGATTGACACTAGTTTAAGTCCAATTTCATAGTGAAATTGATTACAAGGACCACCATTGGATAAAATGGTAAAAATATATTCTAATTTCACTTAAAAACCAATTCAAAAGATATTCTAATCAATAAATAAATTAGATTAAAAAGAGGTTTTGAATTAAAATACAACATTTTCACTATTCATTAAAAAATGAACTTTATCGGGAAAATACCAAAAATTCACACAAAGTAAATTTTGATGTCCCAATCATAAATAATAAGTTTATTTTGACAAACATAGACTATAAAATTGTCAAAAGATAGATTTAAAAAGGGTTTTCCATCAAAAGGCAGTAAAACAACCTTTTAAGAATATTAGTGTATTCCATGCATAAGATTGTATTTATTTTCATTTTAAGCCTCTAAAACACTATCTTAATCATTAATAGACATAGATAAAAATATCTATTATTCATTACTTACTTGGGATGTTACAATCATCAATAAAAACTACCAAAAATTTGTCGAGTTAATGTTTAAAGGTTTTATTCATCAAATCCATGATGATTTTCAGGAATTAGTATGTCTGAAGTGAATGAAAATAAACTCATAGCTCCCATACCTTGTAAAAAAGGTACTATTATGAATATGTTCCTTCTTCCACTTTAGCTGATGATATTAAGAATGAAGATCCAACATTGCGAAGTGATGAGCTTCTCATAGTTGATCGAACAAGTCATCAATCCTTAATAGAGGAAAATATTTATCTATGGTGATCTTTTTGAGTTCTTGATAATCGATACATAGCCACATTTATCCAACCTTATTTTTTTAATAGAGAATTGGTTCACCCCAAGGTGATGCACTAGGGTGTATGGAACCTTTTTGAAAATTCTCTTACAACCACTTCTTTAACTAATCTAGTTCTATAGAAGCCATCCTATTGGGAAAATTTGAGATAGGATTAGCTCAGAGTATGAGTTCTATTGATAACTCTACCTAAAAATACATGGGAAGCCTGAGTAACTCTTCAAAAAATTCATCACTATATTCCCTCACAATGGGAATTTTATCTTGGTTTATAACTTTCTTTGACTCAACCATTTGATCATGGTTTGAATCTTTACAAGGATTCAACACCCACACCACTGATGGATTTTTGAAAAGAGATTCAGGGTCTTCCTTGCATTTGTAGAGGATTAAGGGGTGGTTCAGAATATGAAAAGATATCTTGTTTTCCAAATAGTTGATATGTTCTATATATAAAGAGAGATAATCCATTCCAATTATATTGACGAATTACACCAAGGGAAGTATCATGAAATTAACTAAAAGAATATCCCCACATATGTCAATAGGAGAAGATTCCAACACTAGGGTTTCAAGGATATCACCACTTACCATTTTTACAGATATCTATACTTCAGGGTTTGGGGGTTTCGATTCAATAATTCTGGAAAACTTGTGAGATATAAAAAAATGCCTAGAACTAGAATGAAATAAGAATTTTTTCCATTATTTATTGAATAGTAAGTGTACCTTATATGACTTCATTTTCATTCTACACTTCCATAGTAGTGATTTCATAAGCCTTCCATTGTTACTTTTTCTTTGGTGGATGCTGACACTGATTACCCTTGAGGACTGAAGGTTTAGTGCACTGGCTTTCATGGTGCCCTTGCTCCCTACAGTTGTTTCATTGGACCATGGGTGGTTCTCTTTTTTCATCCACCACATTCTCTAAATTCTCATATCTTTTCAATACTTGGGAGCTTGGTGGCCTTCACTCCCACACTTGAAGCATTTCCCTATGCATTTGAGGCAGTTCCCATGATGCTTCTTCCCACTTTTTGACATGTGGTTAGTTGAGTTTTCTTTCCACCTTTCTCATTAGATCCTCTGACATGAAACTACATCTGTTTCTTATTACCATAGTGATGGAAAAATCCTCTAAACCCCATCTCTACTTTTATATCACATCTAACAACTTATTCATAAATCCAAAATTCTCAAATTTCAAGAGCCTTTAAAAGGTGTGGTTTTAATCCTCCATAGAATATATCAATTTTGCTATCATTTCTATTGAAAATATAAAAGTTTACCTTGAAGGCCTTATGAAATTCACTTCATAGGTAGTGTCAAATTATATATCATTTTTCTTTCACTCTATGAATTCTCTCTACATATTCTTATGAATTGATCATGAAAAATACTTGTTAAGAAACATTATATTAAAGTCTTCACACTCCATCTCCTTAATTCGTCTCTCGGCTTGGTGTTATTAATAAAATCCTACCATTGGTCAGCTTCTACATCGAGATAAAAAAAGTCTAGAGTCACCTTCCCCATATAAGATTAGTGAATCACATAAAATATCTTCTCTATTGAGTTGAAACACTATTCTGCAACAAGTTGATCAGAAGATCCACTAAATGTCGGTGGCCATTGACGTATAAAACACTTGACAAATAGTTACTCCATCTTAGTTGAAATATGATGTTCCAAATTATTCAGGTTATTATTACTATCCTGAGACAACTAGGTAAAAATCAAAATGATGTTTTGAACTCAACCTACCAAAGAATTTGGGATGTTGTTCGGGTAATCGCTGCATTGTCCCTCACATGGGTTATTGTCTCAGTTTTTCCTGGTTCCAATCATTTTCTAAAATATAAAAGTTTAGAAGAAAAAATAATTAAATAATTCATGAATAAACAATTGATTAATTTTTTCAATTAACAATAAAATCATATCTTATGGTATCCCTATCTTTAGAAAATATCTTTATGAGATTTCATATAGTTTGTCCCATACTGGGGTTTTAACTAGTGATCTCCAATCCTTATTCCAAAACTAACTAAACCATGACTCTGATAAAAACTACATCGATCTTGCATTTAATACAATATATTTACAACATTTTAAAGATAATCAACATAAAAACATTACACCACTAGGATCCCAATATTTTTTTTCTTTGGAAAACTAAGACCATACATAGATTTTACAACATAAAACATAAACATCTATTTAATTTCTTCTTCTCTGCATTCTTAGTGACCCTTATGTTCTCTTTAGTATATGTAATCACCTAAGGATATACATCAAAAGGGGTGACCTAAAATCCCTATAAGAGGATAAAGAAACGAGACAATAAAACATGGGATGAGAATAATCATTATCATTATAACATAGGCATAGGATCCTAAACATGATAGAAATAATTAATAAAAGGCTTGAAAAGTGGAAATTCCTAAAAATGAAACCTTATGTCTTTGTTTTAAACCACCACACATAGTTATGAAAAAATCTAGAATCATGTTCACTGATATTTCAATTTAACTCATGATATTCATAACATTAAACAATGGATTGGGGCACTGTATAATTTCGAGTGCACCTATTACATCATAACATCAACATTGCACTATATAATTCCGGGTGCATCCGTCACATCATAACATTTACATTATCATGCATTACACATAGAACATATATCAATACGGGTAATAAATAAACTTTGGAAATGACTGCTTTTAATTTCATAGATCATTTATTTATAATCATTGGTTTTCCAAATGAAATAGTGAATAAGATAATTGATATAGGAATCATCAAACTTGAGTGAAGGGAAAAATAAAAAGAAGTAAAATGTGTATTTTTTTTGAAAGAAGAGTTCTTTTAGAAAAAATTGTGTTTTTCATAAAATCAATTAGAAAACATATATATCCCAAAAATGTTATGATAATTAGGAATAATTTTTTTTAAGGAATAACCATACTGAAAATGAAGTGAAAGAGGTAGAATCCAATGAAAGAGAGTTGGGTTTATGAATTCCCCTTACCTTGTTCCTGAAAGCTTCATTCATATTAATATCCAATAAAATCATATTATATTAATTAATTAACAATAAAAGAACCTTTTATACAATAATATGATTCATTAAGGTGATATTATTTATCTTTATGGACCTTTTTATGAGTTATATAGTTTAATTTCATCTTTTGGGTGCATTCATTTTCATGGTTTCCATGATCGGTTGACTTTATATTCATGGATGTAGGTTCATATAAGATGTGGATAAACATAAAGAATTGATATTTTAGGTTTTAATGATATTATATAATTTAAAATGATCTTATGATGTATTTTTTTATATACCATGAGGATGATTTATTAAATAAAAGTCAATGATGATTGTTTTATGTTAATTTTGGTAGTTTTTTGAACGCTACGAAATCGTTATGTTTTCTCATTTAGTATTATTGGTATATTTTATTTCCAGAACATACAAAGTGTTATAAAATAAACTTTATAATATTTTTTTAACTATTTAATTGTCTAATTAACATACTTGATTATGTTTATGGAAAATTAAAGTGCATTACTCATGATGCTGTTAAATTGACACATCATGGGCAATGATTTCATTTTTAAGATGAAAGAGTGAGAGGGAAGAATTTAATGTCGTATATTACAACATCATGATATAATTAGATTATTTTTAATTTAATTTTCTTATCATGAAATTTTTATGAAGGGAGGTGAGGAAATAATAAGAAAAGAAATTGAAATTTGAGAGGAAATTAAAAGAAAAGTGAGAGGATTTACCTCTTGAACCCTCTTTTTGAGATCTTACTCATGGAACCTAATATTGGTCTTTTCTAGAGGCAAATAGATTCTGGAATTGGGGTAGGGACTAGGAAAGTGTATTGGGAAGAATACAGGCAAGGATAAAAGCTTGAGGGGTGTGAGGAGAATAGGGTGTGAGGGGTGGTATTTATAGTGGAGGATTTGGGTGTTTTTATTATTATTTTATTGATTAGTTTATTATTTTGATCCATACAAGAGATAGTGACGCTTATGGTGACTAAATATTGATATTAGTGCATTTTAGTTCGATCCAATGACCGTTTACATCATCTACGACTCACTAATGATGCAGAAATTCATTTACATAGCTTATTTCATAAATTATCAAATTTCACTATTCACTAAAAATTAAAGTATATGAGAAAAATCCAAAATATTTACCCTAATCAATTTTTTATTTTTAGTATTCAAAAAGAGAATTCATTTTATCAAAATAAATTTATAAATATGTGTAATTTAAAATTTAAATAAAGTCTTAATTTACATGGAAAATATAAAATTTAAATTATAACTGATTTTATAACACTTTGAAAAATTACTTAAGGTAACATAAAATTATCCTAAAATCATGGGACAAAAAAAATATTTATTTAGGAATAAATTTTATGAAAAAAAATTATTTTACATAAATTTATAAGGCACCAAAATAATATTTATACCTTTATCGGTGAGGTTACTATTCATTTTGCCAGTTTACTATTCATATGAGTCATATTACTATTCATAAGGGTGACATTACTATTCATAAGGTTAAGTTATTATTCACCAAAAATTGATTTTGGCTTGTCAAACTCTAAATATCTTACTGATCGCAACATGTATGTTAGATTTTTTAAATTAAAAACACAGAAGTGGAAAAATTATGTTTGAAGGTCACATAGAATTTAGTTGTTCATTTAAGCATGATTTGGAATTGTGTTTCCTAATGCAATTTTTTGTGATTATACTACATGATATTACTATAAGAAGGGATAAAATTTTGGGTCGTTACAGAATGTATCTTGAAATATTGGTCCACAATTTAGTTATAGTGATACTTGGACAAACATCAAATCTAAAATAACACAAGAAGAAGATTAGGTTATGATTAAAGCTGAATAATGGAATATATGATCTTCAAAAAATAGAGAATAATCAAAAACCATGAATAAGTCCCAGGATGTGATACCAGTTTTATGACAGTTTTAAGAATTGAGATGCAACTACATCATGGAGAGGAAGATCATGCTACAGATCATCTGAGAAAGACTACCTAACTGCATCACAGTGTATTAAATAACATTACATAGAAATTAAATGTGAAAATTATATTTATAATATCTGTTATAAAAATAATTTGATTTGATATATTTTAGTTTTAGAAAATATAAGACTCATTTATGATGTGCTTGAAGCCATGGTGGCTCACAAATGACTTTTTTAAAAAAAGTCACACCAGGGTATAGAATTACATGCCATGTTGATATTCCTACCAATAGATGTGGAATATTAAATTCACATGGATTTCATGGAATTTTTTCAAAAAACATAATTATGAGTCCCATGGAAGATTAAGTAATGAAATTTCACAATAAATTAAGAATCTTATCCTTATTGTTGTCGTTGAGCACTTCCATGTGATCTGGTATGATAAAAATGATTTTATTCACAAGAATTACTTATTTAATCAAAATTAAGGTCAGATGCGAATCCTTATTTCCATACGTGAATCCCCCTTTGATGAAAAAGTTATACTGCAACAACTCTGTTCATGACTTTGGAATCATCCAAACTCTTCAGATTGATGGAAATTTTTTCAAACCTCATTGCACTTTAGAAGTGTTCTGGAGAGATCTTTTTCCGAGAAGGATTAAAGTAAATGTGGATGGTGCCTCCAAAGGAAATTTTTTGCCTACGGGTTGTGACACGATCTTCAAGAATAAAATTGGTTAGATTCTTGGATGATTTCTGGGAATTTGTAGCATTACCTCCTCTATAGAGTCTGAAATGGTGAGTTCGATTTATGTTATATCCTTTTCCAAGATCTTTGGATGGAATAATCTCTTGATTGAAAGTGAATCAACCACAATTGTGAAAATGATTTTGAATAATGAGACTCATATTGCATGGATGATTTCTACCCATTGGATGGATTGTATACACTCTCTTCTCGAAACTAATTACATTATCACACATGTTTATCATGAAGAAAACATGGTTGCAGATGGCCTGGGAAACAAGTGATTAAATCAAGGAATTACTTGGCTCAGTGATCTCCCCCCTTATATTTTAACTTTTCATAATAATTATTGTAATATGATTATGTATTTTCAACTCTTGTAACCTCTTTATTTTATAATATTCGTGCTTTGGTCTTTCTGGCGAATACACCATCCTTAAATAAAAACATCTTAGAATGATAAAATTATGATAAATCAATTAGGGAAATCTCTTATGAGAATATTTTGGAATTCAATGAATGACTATTTTTTAAGAAATTCAAAATTTTTGAATTACTTAACTATTCGTGAGACAATAGAAAATATAAATTGTGAATAAGATAAGAGGTATATTTGAGATAATAAGAAGGAATAATAAGAGATATGATACAACATTTCATAGAACTTATAGATTACCAAAGAGAGATAAACTGATGATATTAAGTTGATAAAGTAGTAGAATAATAAAGGGAGATAGATTGAACAATACCTATTATTGATAGATATTCATTTAAGTCAATATAAGAAGATATCTATTATTCATACATTGCATCTAATCTTGATCTAGCGGTTTAAGTCCTTGATGTCCAAAAAAATAAGTCATACGGTGATACTGTTACATCCTAGAGCTCATACGATGATATTTATAACTATGTTATGTTATTTTTACCTTCAATTTGTGAGAAACAATATAAAAAAGTACATTAGGAAAACATTTTGGGAAAACCATTTTTTCAAAGATGATGCCTTCCCAGACTACTAACAATAAAATTTTATTTTATTGAATAATATATGTCTCAATATTGACCCAAAAAAATCAATGGCATAGTCATAAAAATCCTAAGGGAACCTTATAAAAATATTTTGTTCTTTATGTTGATTTTAATTTTTTATTAATTTTGTTAAATGTGAGATATAACATTTTTGTGCATTAAACTCTAAAAAGTCACATATTTTTATTTCTAAAGAAGGAATTAAAAAAATTACAACTGATTCACTCCCTGAATTGGTGGTATAATATATCATGTGAATTTCATTTGGTTTCAAAGTAATCCATGTTTTATTTTAATGATATATACTTTGTCAATTATTGAGAATATGGAATCTAGGAATAGTTGAGGTATTCTAACATTTGATGAAAAAATTATTAAATATGGAAGAACATAATGGTTAACTGTCTTCTTTCACCTAGAATCATAATGAATTATGTTGATACTATGGGTTTTATAACATTTAAGAAATATTCACCTATAACTTTGACTAATAAGGGAGACTTAAATGTGGATTCGAAGGAAAAAAATACAACTCTCATAGCCCTCTTTCACAAAGTATATATAAAGGTAATAAGAATTTAGATTGAAAAAGAGATTTGGGATAGACATGAAATCCTACGTGAAGTTAATATGAATGTTAAAGAATTGATGCTATATATATATAGAATTATTTTTGAAAATGTGATTATTGTAGATAAAAACACCCTAGATGATGGTTTCACCTGGGTGAATGAAATTATTGGAAACATTTTTAGTTTTTGAGACACTCAATAATATTATAATATTATAAATAAATTGATGAAAAAATTTCCATACGAGTTTCATGATAAATATTATACTCTAGAATGAACAAATAATTAATGTAACATCCTGATATTTTAAAACAAAACCTAATTCAGTAGTGTATTAAATACAAAACAATGAGTTTAAACAAACCATAATATAATATTAAAATATTATTATTTAAATGTGACCGTTATAACATAGATGTTAAATTTGAGAGTATAAATAGTAATAAATACTTTATGAAATATATTTAAAGGTCCTAATTGATATAAATGTTTAGAAAAATTATCAAGAAATAAGCACTCAATTATTATTGAAGACATTTTATTATTCAAACAATATATTTTCTTCAAAAATGTTATTTATTTATTTTTTGGAGAAAATATTTTAATTAAATTATGGAACTTTTAGAAATTTTATTTTATAAAATGAAAATAAAATTTATAAATCAAAATATCAAAATTAACATAAGGTGATATTATGGTATTTTTCTATTTTTTTTTGATTTTTCATTGAATTGTGAAAATTACTGATTACTCCAACATTATCTTTTATTTTTGTAAAATAAAGTAACTTAAAAATTAAATTAAATTTTTTATTTTTTATTAAACTCAAATATTAATCATTTTATTAATAATAATATAATTTATTCCATTTTAAACATCATTTTTTGTAATTCTGGTATAAGTTTATTTTTATGCTTATGATATGGTTTTCTGCAAACTTCTTTCAAAACCATAAAGTATATCGTTTTTAATTAATTAAAATAACACCTAGTAAGGAATTATTGAAATAGAATTTAAAGATTATATATCTAGTTATATGAATTAAAATTAATATAATGATTATTTCTAGTCATATAGTTAATGTAAGATTATATTATTCTTGGAAATACATTTATTCAAGAACTATTTTTCGACATGTTTTGCTGGTTTAATTTTATATTAAATTTTGGAAATTATATTAATTGAATTTGTTAAAATGGGTTCAATATTTTGAATCAAAATAATTAATATTATGTAATAATTTCAATTTAAATGTTTGTCAAAATGAATAGTAAAAACAGTGAAAATCTGTTTCCATGGTTAATGTTAAAAATGATTTACCAGGGAGTTAAAATAAAGAGGAAAAGGTAATAAAATGTATAGAAAATATTTGTTTTTAAATAATGGACGAGTTTATAAATAATATGACCCAAAATTTAATTATTTATAAAATTTTGTGGAACTTTACTTGAGAGTGACTTCCCAATATTGAATAGTTTTGAGTATTTACAAAAAATGTCACTCCCTCCAATTTATAAAAGGGAACCCCATATCCACATTTTCCTTACTTAAAAATAATTTTAGTTCAGTTAATACCTACCCAAATAATTTTTTTAATTCCCTACCCACATCCTGGAATCCTTATTTTTATCTTGAATTCTATTTAGGAATGTTTTAGGTATGATCCTAAAGATTTTGTCGGAAGAAGAGGTATCATTCTTAACTGAGTATCTTTATTTTATTTATTCTTCCAGCTCCTTCAAATATTAATCAGTCATGATTATAATAATAATATAATTATATAACATATAATTTTATATCATTATTTTAATTTAATGAACTAAATTCCTCTCCACTTTTATCAAATGGGAAACAAAACCATCATTCGTGTGAATGGGGGACTACCGCCTCACGAAATGATGTAATTCATTTTCAATTGTCGCCTCCCATGGATGCTAATGATGATAAAATAATTGTTTATGTATTATATTAGTGAAATATTAATCATTATTTAAATTTAGTATTTCATATACCTTCTTACCATATCAATCATTGAAAAATTATAACGTCGTTCGTGTTTATGGAGGGTTAGCACCTAATGTAGAGATGTGGTTTATTGTTTTACCGAATCACATAGATGATATATGTAAATGTATTTAATGAAATAATACTGTATTTATGATATTATTATCATTATATTACAATTAAATAATACTTAATTTTCTTATATTATGGTATTTGAAAAATGGAAACGTTATACATGTGTATGTATGGCCTATTGTCTCCATGATTGTAACATAGTTCATTTTAATTAACCATAATTCATGGTTATTTTGGAAATATAATTTTTTTATAAAAATTATATTTTTTATGATTAATATTCTGTATATGTTAGAATAATGACCCATTTTACAATGGTAAATACACCAATGCTGTTTTGAAAATCTGAAGTGAGCATCCCCAAAATACCCGACATGGACAAGACTAATTAATTAATTAATTACATCATTAAAATAAATTAAATAAATTGATTAAGTATAAGGGAATAAACCTATAATATGTTATTATGAAAACATAAAATTGATATACTTTTATTATATTGGAGATAAAGTACATATACAACAATGTCTAGACTCTAGGTAAGAGTTTCATCTCAAAACTTCTTTTACTGAGACACATGTTTTTTATGCACCTTTTTTACTTTAAATGGTGTATATAATGATCCTTTACATATTATATAATGAATAATTAATATTTAAATATATTTTAAGTTATAATAAATTACTTCATTCATGGGGTTTATGATTCAAAAGATAACAAAGAGTTAAGTGTTTATGTTTTATTCTTATTTTAATCCGTATTATTTATTATTGAATTTTCATTAAGGGAAATTATTTGATCATGATCTAATAAACACTATAATTTTATTATAATTTGTATATTCATGAGAATTTTATGTAATGTTACCATTTTCCACTCTTTGGTTCTTAACATTACTGAGAAAATGTTTTTAAGAAAATATTACTTGATCTCTCTCCTTCATCATAAGTATTTTTTCTTCCATATCCATGTTTTCTAAAAATATTTTTAAGAATGGTGTTAAAATTCTAAAAATGATTTATTAAATAAAATTTTACTCATGCTTTACTTTTAAATTTTTTATTTTAAATGAATTTTCTTGTTATTTACAAAGCCTGGAATCTTTAACCCATTTAAAATAGTTTGAAATAGATGTTTTTAAGATTTTAAGGAATGTTTATAATTAATCTCTATCATGAACACCCAATTATTTGAATATTAATATACAATTTTCCATAATTATTTTTAAAGAAATTTTATTATATAATATTTTGTAAATTTTGGTGAATTGATTTCAAAGTGAAAATGTTGTTTTTTTGAATAAATATTCCATTCAATATTTTAATGGAATCTTCATCAATGAAGACAACATTTGATGTTATTGATTGATTCTAAATAATGTATATATATCTCTCACATAAATACCTTGATTATTTTATTTAACTTTTTTGGTTAATGCATTCCTTATGTACATCTCTAAAATTCTTTCGTTATGATTTTTTTGATTATGGTATGCGATAATATAAGGAAAGATATTTTCATTAATTGGGTAATTATTATGTTTATTCCTTATTTGGGATTAACATTTTTGGAATATATAATCATGAACATGTCCTGATTGGTGGACAAGTACAACAATCTAATGAATTGGTTAAAGATTTAATCTCACGAGGCTTTATGTATGAGATTAGTCATGAAACCTAATCGATTATGGGACTTTTTCCACCATGTGATATTGTTTATGTATTTAGATTTGACTCATGTTTATGTCATGTTATATGTGCCTGCTAGATTTTCTATAATGACATGATCTTATAATTCCATGTTTTTATGTTATGATCCCATGTTATTACTCTTAGACCTTCTCTTTTATGCTATCATGTTATAATTCATAACGACATGTAATGATTTCTTAGCATGTTTATTCCCTTGACTGTCTTTTTAGACCACCCATTTATTTGACTTTTACATAGTTTATACTATGGGTTTTGGAAGATCAAATGGACTTAGGAGCTCATTAGGGAGAATACGGTGGGTATGTCATGTTTTAGTTTTCTTTTGATGTATAATGAACATAGTATTCAAAGGACACATGGAATCATGATTTTTGGGATGTAATTAATGTACGTGAAGAGCTAAAATAGTTCATATATAGACACTAAGAGGGTAGTTAATCAGTATACCCAACTTTTACTGAGCTTTAATTTATTATTAATTTTACCATCTTACTCACAAACCTCTACCCTAGTTTATTGTAATGTATTTTTTTACATTTTCAATATTTACATACACTTGTAGTATAGAAAATAAAGGAAAAAACAACACACAAATATTTTTACAAGGTTTAGTACAGTGGATTACTACTTGATGTGATAAACTTGTGGTTGTTCCATAGATTATTTTATCACTATAACCTTATTGTAAATAAAAAAAATGTAAAATTTGAACATAATTTTTATGGAGGAAATTATTAATCTCCTTGTAAGGACCTAGTTTTGTTTCTCCATGCATCTTTTTTTAAATTATATGGAATTTTACGAGTCCATGAAAATTAATGACACGTGATTCCAAGGCTCGGTGTTCCCGGAATGAATTTTTGAATATTTTTTCAGGTACATTCAATAAACGTGTGAGAAACGTTTTCTAACTTTTTAACTGTTTCTTGGATTAAAAATCTGAGGGCACCGTAGAATCCACAACGCCAGAATTCTATCAAGGGAGGCTTCTCTTTGACTGCAGTAGGTACGGAGAAAAAGTTAGTTTTTGGAAATTTTAATAGAATAAATAAAACAATTTTATTATTTTATTTTATTCTATTCTTCCAACGGACAAGTGGTAAGGTGGGACCGATGACATGTCAAGATAATAAATGGATTGGCCCTCCAATAAAAATAACAAAAACGTAGGGGGAAATTAGGAAGCTTCCTATTAATTAGCCCCATTAACTCCAAGCATTGTAACTTACTCTCCCCTCTCCTATAAATATAGAGCTTGGAGGAGGGGTATCAGACAAGATTCTCCAAGTAGCGAAGTTCGGTTGGAGTTCCGTAATGTCGAGCCCTTAGAGGATAGAGCCAATCCTAGCAGGAGGTGACGTGAAACACCAAAACCCTAAACTGAAGTTTGATGTTCGATCAGTGGCAAGTGAGGCTTCTTGTAGGGATGACGAATGACGATACTCCCACAACTGCAAGTGCTCTCCAACGTTTCAAGGTAAGGGGTTGTGTTGATTTCGGTTTCCCCCTTATTATCTTTCTAAAAAGATAAGAACAGATCAAATCAAAAACAAGTTGAACTGTTGTTTTATTTTATTTTTATATGCGAGAGGGTGTGCTTTATCGTTGGGGTTTTGAATTGAAACATAGACATGAAATTTAGTTAAAATTTTCCATAAAACTCCCCTGGGTTTATCTATAATGCAGAGGGTGCGGGCTGACACGAACAAGGCCTGATCCCAGTAGTTCCTGTGTTATTTGTGATTTCCTTTTCTGGAAGTTGGAAAAAATCTGAAGCAGGGCCTGCCCCAGTGAAGAGAGTGATCCCAAGAAACTGAAAACACCGACGGTGCAGGAAAGGGGGCCCCCAGTGCATGACTGATAGCCCGACGAACACCCTGCCATAGAAACTAGTGAGTGGTGGTGCACAGCGGTGGCACCGACCGTATGTACAGTGGAAGAAAGGCCGCCACCCCGGGCGGTGGAAGAGTAAAAGATGGGCGTGCCCTAGGCGGCGCGCCCAAGCAGCAGCAGGGCCGAAGCCTAAAATGGCCGCGACAGGAGCAAAGGGTCGCCAGAACAACTGGAAGTCGGGGTATGGGGCATGCACCAGCGGTACCCCCGGTGGAGGAAATAGTGGCCCGTTGGCCACAACACAGAGGGACCTGCGGCTCGTCGGCCATGGTGTGGAGGAAACCGCAGCCCATCGACCACGGTACGGAGGAAGTCGCGGCCTATCGGTCGTGGAAAGGAGGAACCGTGGCCCGTCGGCTGCAGCGTGGAGGATCCACGATTCCATGTGGCATCGCGCTGGGTCAAACCCCAAGGGTTTGACCTGATGACGTGGCCCCACACCATTTCAGCCCTACCCAGACGCATTGCGTTGAGGTGTTCCTGGAGGCCCATGCCGCCATGTGGCTGGAACAGCTGGGTTGGTTCAGCGGACTGACCCGCCACCCAGCGGGCCGACCCACGGACTTGTGGGCCGACTCGCTGCCCAGCGGCCTGACCCACGACCCAACCGGGTCGGGACGAGCCCAGTGGGCTAGATTGACATGATTCAGGTCGGACCCGGGTCAGGCCAGGTCGACCCAGGTCAAACCGAATCAGCCCATGCTGAACTGGGTCGGACCGGTCTGACTAAGGTGGACCAGACCTGAACCCAGTACCGACTTGTTACACGAAACATGACCTAACTTCTAAACTAGACATCCGTTTGATGAATTGTATATGGAATCAGGATCCTTAGGATGAGACGATAATTTTTTGGGATTATCCACCTGAGTTTTGGAGAAATTTGGGGCATAACTGGGTTGGATCAAATACGAATCCAACCAGGCCCTCGACATTAAAACATCCATAACTTGCAAACCGTGCATCCGATTGATGATCTGTTTGTGGATTTGGGACTCTCTTGAGGAGTAAAATCTTTTGAAATACTTTTTGGTTACTCCATTGGATATAAAGATGCAATTAGTGGCTTGAGGAGAAGTTCTACCAAGCAGAATACATATGGAACCCTACGGTTGGCTGAGACCTGAAGACTGCTTGATGATTGGGCCAGTGGGAAGTGGCTCTATGTGTCCCAACATGCCCATAGTGGGGAGAAGATCTATGTGACCTAGGAGACCCATGGTACTCGACATGAGGAGTACCTCAGTTCGACCAAGGTGGGAAGCAGATCTGTGTGACCCGACATGCCGACAGTGGGAAGTGGTTCTGTGTGACCGAGAATGCCCACAGTACCCATCAAGGATGGGTACCACAACATTTCATGGTTAGTGGGAAGTAGCTCTTTGTGACCCATAAGGCCCAATGTACTCGATCTAGGAGGATTTCTCTAGCAGCTGAGAAGTTCAATGGTGTAATGACCCTTCTATCCTTGACCTAATGTGATACTGGTGTGAGGTGACTTGTGTTGAGTAATTTTGATTCACGATTTGTTGTTCATCATTTTTAGAACTCTAAGATACCTACAGGGGTCTTGGGGTCCTACTTAGTGTCCTCATACTCACCCTTGCATGGGCTTTGCCTGCACCTTATTGTGTTTGATGGAGATGACGTACAACGTTGATCGGGGCTGAAGGAGCTAGGACTGGGTAGTTCTTGGAGCTGGACCTTTTTGACGTGATGTGACACAGCTACTACAGACCGTGAGTTGTGCCTAACCTTCAGGTAGGTTCCTTTGTGGATGATCATGGTGCTTCCTTTCACTATTTAGCTGTGTTGTATGTTTTCAGTTGTACTTGTACTTTTTCCAGTTGGGATTGTATTCCGGCCCCCTTTTTTTAGCACACTTTACTATAGTATTTTAATTCAGAGCTACTTTGTTGCATTATAGTCTATGTGGTTACCTCTTTTTGAGCTCTACTATGTGAGTTTGTACATGTTTAAAGACAATTCCTTCCATTTTTATTGATACGGCTTTCGGTGCTTGTCACCAGAAACTGGCCTATGGAAGGCGGTTTTGGTTTAGTCACGGCACGGGCCCCGGGGGACGGGTCGTGACAAAGTGGTATCAGAGGTGGTCGGTTCTACCTTAGAGATCAAGAGTTTGTTTTTTTGTTTTAAAAAAATAGTTTTGAGTGTTGTGAGTCTGACCTTCAGGTTTGGGGAGTACATTATTGGTGCGGCGGCCGACGTATCCATACACTGGAACCTTGAGTCCTGCTTTTCTGCTCAATGCATGAAAATAATGGTTGTGTTTTCGCTTTGTGATTTCTAATAAGAGTAAGATTGCCAGGTATAATGTTTTAAATGTGGAATGTCTTGATTTATACTAGAATTCCTCCATGAGGATGACCATCTAGGATTCAAATGAGTGAGGAAAACCCTCTCAGCGATGAGGCGTCTGTCCAGAGACCAGTGTACGAGATGGCCCCACCGGGTGGTGCCCCAGTGCTACCACCACCCAATGGTCAGCCCCTACTACTGGCAGTTCCAGTAAATTATGTTCGTCGTATTAGTTCCCTACATGAGTTTCAGAGACTTAGACCTCCCAGGTTCAGGGGTGAGACATACCCTCGCGCCACTGAGGACTGGCTAGAGGCCAGGACACAGGTCTTCTACTTAGTGAGGTCACCACTCGACCAGATGGCGATCTTGGTGGTGAGCCTTCTACAAGGATCATCTGGGAGATGGTGGAGTTTTACCATCCAGGTTCATGATGAGGCGACCCTGACTTGGGTTGACTTTGAGAGACTTTTTTGGGAAGAGTTTTCCCCTGTGTTTCACTCTGTGCGCATTCAGGAGCTGCTTCACCTTCTGCAGGACAACATGACATTGGATGAGTACTCGACGAGGTTCACAAAGCTTTCCTGATACTGTATGAATATGGTGTGAGACCCTTTCTTTAGGTCTCATGCCTTCGAGTAGGGGCACAAAAGAGAGATCAGGGCTTCAGTGGTGACCCTCAGTATTCCCACCCTGGCGGTATTGCTGGGGCAGGCCCTTATTGCGGAGATCTTGCAGTCAGAGAAGGCATCGACAACGAGAGCCGACAGTAGACCCTAGATAGTATAGTCTTTGACAGGCATCAGGCACGTGGACCAAGTGGGCTAGGTCATTCAGAGGGCAACCCCAGGACTCTGGGTTGGTCGTATAAGTCTCCCAGTCTTGAGGGAGTGAAGAGGGAGCCAGGCAGTTCTTTACGTGTGGAGGACATGGCCACATGACTCGTGACTACCCGAACCACCATACGGATGACCAATAGTTGGTCGAGGGCTCACCAAGGAAGAGGCATAGGTTTGAGCGAGGAGGTCCATAGGGTGGCAGATGTGGTAGGGGAGCTATCCGTGCAGCAGGCGGTGAGCAGCGATTCGAGGTGCTACCGCCACCACCTCCAAGAGGTCCACCCCGACCACAGGGAGTTGGTGGACAGGGGCGAGCACACCTCCGGGTAGCAGAGGCCTACGATCATGGAACTTTAGAGATGATTAGATGTATGGTTTTTTTTCTACTCCACCCTATCTATAGTTCTTATAGACATAGGTTCTAGTCACTATTTTATTGCCACAACCCTCGTTCGGAGCTAGGTGATTCTGATGGAGTTGTTGGCTCAATCCTTATGTTTAGAGACTCATACAGTAGAAGATTCGACGATTACCCACTGGTACCGGCAGTGTGAGATTAATCTAGGAGGAGATATATTCAGATAGGATCTTCTTGTAGCGGAGTCGAGGCCTTACGAAGTCATCCTGGCTATGGACTGGTTATCCATAGTCTATTCTCAGATTGACTGTATTAGGAGCAAAGTGAGGTGCATCCACCCGGATGGGACTGGGTTTTCCTTCAATTGCGAGAATGGGACCATTGCAGCCTAAGAATGAATTAACCAGGGGAGATTGCATCTGATCACCCATCAGTTAGATAGACTTACCCTCGGGGAAGTTGATGTTGAGAGTTCGAGCTATTCTGAAGTGGTGGACCAGTATGCCGATATCTTCCCTAATGATGTCCCAGGACTACCTCCACAAAGATAGGTAGACTTTTACATCGACATGTACCTCAGTATGGAACTGATATCTACACCAGCATTTTAGATGCCTCCTGTGGAGCTTCGTGAGTTATGGGTACAGTTGGAGGACTTACAGGGAAAGGGGTTTATAAGACTTAGTGTTTCTCCATGGGTAGCCCCGATTTTGTGGGCCAAGAATTTAGATGGGAGTTTGAGACTCTGTGTGGAATATCGACACCTAAACCTGGTGCCCATGAAAAAAAAGTATCCACCTCCTAGAATTGATGATCTTCTCAAAGTTCCAGTTCTGGATAAGAGAGGTCCACTTTCTAGAACACATTATCTCGGAGGATAGAGTTGCTGTTGATCTAATGAATATAGAGGCTGTACTTTCTTGGAAACCACCGAGGAGTGTGATTGAGGTGAGAAGTTTCTTGGGGTTGGCAGGATATTACCAGAGATTCGTGACTGAAATTTCTAGAGTTGCGACACCCTTGTCAGTGTTGACGAAGAAGGGGCATCCATTCGTATGGATGGAGAGATGCCATCAGAGTTTTCAGAAGCTGAGACATAGACTGAAGAGTGCTCCCATCTTAAGGCTACCCGAAGAGAGCATTGGGTATGTAGTCTACTGTGAAGCATCAGGGACTAGATTTGGGTGTGTCCTAATGCAGGATTGAGCAGTGATCACCTATGACTCACAACAGCTGAGAGAACATAAACAGAACTACATTACCCATGACTTGGATTTAGCAGTAGTGGACTTCACCCTATATATAAGGTAACATTACCTGATGGGAAAACATTTTATAGTCTTCTCTGATCACAAGATTATTAGGTATATATTCTATCATAAGGACCTGAACCTGAGATAAAGGAGTTGGCTAGAGTTCCTCCAGGACTATGACTTTGAGATAGTCTATACTCTTGGGAAGGGGAAAGTGGTTGCAGATGCACTTATCAAGAGGTCTGGTCTACAGTTGTTGAGTGAGGAGACATAATAGATAGCCGAATTGTAGATATCCTTCATGGATAAAGATGAAGCTGCCTACCTCTAGTCCTTGAAATTCACCCTGCCACTCCTTCAGTGAGTCAGGGAGGTGTAACTTGGGGACATTGACTGCGAGGCTCAACGTGCTCAGATATTTTCAAGACAAGCACCTGATGAATTTGTTGAAGGTGGGGGGCATGTCATTTTCTTAAGAAGATGTACCATGGTACCGGTGGCACTATGAGAGGAGGTGATGAGGGAGTTCCAAATATCCCCTCTGGCAGTACATCCTGGTGTGGCAAATATGTACTAGGATCTCTGATATGAGCACTGGTGGATAGGGATGAATAAGGATGTAGAAGAGTTTGTTTCATGATGCCTTACTTATCAGCAATTGAAGGCCAAGAATTAGGACCCAGTAGGCCTAACATAGCCACTAGAGGTTCCAGAGTGGAAGGGGGATGGGATATCCATGGAATTTGTAACAGGGCTTAAACATATGTACATGGGACATGATTCAATCTGGGTGATAATTGATCGACTCACCATGTCATCCCACATCCTACCTATTAGAGAACAGGGGTCAGTATAGGGATTGGGAGGATTTTATATATATGAGATTTTGTGACTCCATGGGGTTCCATCGACGATTGTTTCTGATCTTTTTGCATGTATTACATCCTTTTTAAGGAAGGGTTTGTAGGAGGCATTCAGGGCTCAGCTATGTCTAATCACCGCCTTCCATCCTCAGACGGATGGTCATGAAGAGCAGACCGTAATGACGCTGGAGGACATGCTTCGTGCATGCGTCCTAGATTTTGGCCACAGTTGTGAGGATCATTTGACCTTGGTATAGTTTTCTTACAACAACAGTTACTAATCAACCATCAGTATGTCACCATTCGAGGCCTTGTAAGGCCGACCTTGCAGATCACCTCTATGCTGAACAAACCCTGGGGAGTTAGCACTAATTGGTCAAGAGTTGGTATGGGCTACAACTGAGAAGGTGCAGATCATCCAAGAGAAGATAAAGACTGTGCAGAGTAGACATAAGTCTTATGCTGACAGGAGGCAGAGACACTTGGAGTTCCAGGAGGGGGACCATGTATTCTTGACAGTATCCCCTCGACAAGGACTATAGAGAGTCAGACGAGGTAACAAGTTATAACTAAGGTTTATTGGACCTTATCTGATACATTAGAGGATTGGTGAGGTGGCGTACCACTTGGTACTCCCACTGCAGTTGGAAAGGGTGCATGAAGTCTTCCATGTATCCCAACTTAGGGGATACAAACACAACCCATCTCACGTCATTGACTATGGCTTCCTGGACTTGGATGATGGGGTGATGTTTATAGATGTTCCAGTAGAGATTGAGGATCTACAGGAGAAGTTCTTTCATGAGTGGTTGATACCTCTAGTGCACGTTCTTTGGCAGCATGGGAACCTCCAGGAGAGCACATGGGAGCGGGAGGCTCAGATTCATGCTCAGTACCCCCATTTGTTTCCTTAGTCTATGTTGTGGCTTTCAGGGACGTAAAGCCCTAAGGTGGGGATAATGTAAAGACCCAGATTTTGTTTTTCTCCATGTAATGTTTTTAATATATATTAAATTTTACAAGATCAAAAAAATTGACGGCATGTGATTCTGAGGCCCAGTGTGTCCGAAAATAATTTCTGAACTTTTTTTCTTGTAAGTTCAATAAATGCGTGATCATCATTTTTTTACTTTTGAACCATTACTGGAATTAAAAATCCGAGGGCACCGTTGAATCTTCAGCACCAAGATTCACTTAAGAGAGGATTCACATTGACCGTAGTAGATTCAGAGAAAAATTTAGTTTTGGACTTTTAATAGAATAAATAAAATAACTTTATTATTTTATTTTATTCTATTCCTCCAATGAACAAGCAGTAAGGTGGGACCAGCGACGTGTCAAGACAATAAATTGATTGACCCTCCAATCAAAGTAACAACAACATTGGAGGAAATTAGGAAGCTTTCTATTAATGAGCCCCAATAACTCCTCACATCGTTACTTACTATCCCCCTCTCTTATAAAAATAGATCTTGGGGGAGGGGTACTAGACAATCTTTGCCAAGAAGTTAAGTTATGTTAGAGTGTTGTAACAACGAGCCCTTATAGTATGGATCCAACTCCATCAAGAGGTGACGCGTGACACCGAAACCCTGAACTGGAGTTTGATGTTCGAGCGCCGATGAGGGAGGATTTTTGAGGGGATGATGAATAATGATACTCCCACAATCGCGAGCGCTCTCCAACGCTTCAATGTAGGGGTTACATTGATTTTGGTTTCCCCCTCTTCTCTTTCTAAAAATATAAGAACAGATCAAATCATAAATAAGTTGAAACATTGTTTTATTTTATTTTTATATGTGTGAGGATGTTCTTTATCATTGGGGTTGGTAATTGATACCGTGGCATGAAATTTAGTTAAAAGTTTCCCCAAAACTCACTCATGGTTTATCTATAACGTTGAGGGTGAAGGATGACATGAACAAGGCTTGATCCCCACTGTCTGTGTATTATTGGTGATAGCGTTTTCTTGAAGTTGGCGACAACCCGAAGCAGGGCCTACCCTAGCAAAGGGAGCGATCCTAGGAAACTGAAAACACCGATGATGCAGGAAAGCGGTCCCCCAGTGCATGACTGGAGGCTAGAAAAACACCCTTTCGTCGGCACCAGTGCCAGTGGCGGTGTATAGAGGCGTGACAGTGGAACGTGGTGGCACCGACCGCATGTACGGCGGAAGAACGGCTTCCACCCCAGGGGGTGGAAAAGTAGAGAAGGGGAGTGCCCCTGGTGGCACGCCCACGCAGTAGAAGGGCCGCGACATACGATGGATATGTCTAGAGAAAAGGTCCGCATGTATAACCAGGGGTCAGTGGATGGGGAATGCACCAGCAGTGCGCCCAGTGGAAGAAACTGCGTTCCGTCGGCCACGATACAGAGGGACGCACAACCCGTCGGCCATGGCACAGAGGGTCCCACGGCCCGTCGACCGGGGTGCAGAGAAACCCAAAGCTCGTCAGACACAACACATAGAAAACGGTGGCTCATCGGTTGTGGAAGGGAAGAACCGCTGCCTTTCAGTGGTAGCATGGAGGAACCGCGGTGTGGAGGACCCACTGCACCACGTGGCGCCATGTTGGGTCAACCCCTGAGGGTGTGTCCCATTGAATTGGCCCCACACAACATTATGCCTACACGGATATATTGTGTTCGGGTTTCCCTAGTGGCCTGTGCCACCAGGATGGTGGCACCGCCATGTCGGTCCAGCAGATCGAGCCTTCACCCAGCGGGCCGACCGGTGGACCAGTGGACCGATCTGCGGACAGCGGCCCAACGACCAGACCCGCGACCTAGCCGGGTCAGGCCGAGCCCAGCAGGAAGGCATGACATGAGTCGGGTCAGACCTGAGATAAGCCAGGTCAACCCAGGTCGAACCAGATCGGCCCATGCCGAACCGGGTGGGGTCGATTCGACTGAGGCAGACTAGACCCGGACCCAGTACAGACTTGTTACACAAAACAGGCCCTAACTTCTAAATCCGACGTCCGTTTGATGAACTGTCTATGACATCATAATCCTTAAGAAAAGTCTGTTATTTTGGGGATTATACAACTAAGTTTTGGAGAATGTTTGGGCACAGATGTGCTGGATCAAATACAAATCCAACCAGGCCCTCGGCACTAAAACACCCATAACTCACAAACGTGCATCCGATTGATGAGTCGTTTGTGGCTTTGGGACTATCTTGAGAAGAAATATATTTTGGAATACTTTTTGGTTACTTTCATGGATATCAATATGCAGTGAGTGGCTTGAGGAGAGGTTCTACCAAGTAGACAACGTGTGGAACCCTGCAGTTGGATGAGACCAGAAGACTATATGACGAATGACCCGGTGGGAAGCGGCTCTGTGTGACCCAGCATGCCCACGGTGAGGAGTGTCTCTGTGTGACCTGGAAGACCCATGGTACATGACAGGAGGAGTAACATAGTTTGACCAAGGTGGGAAGCGGCTCTGTGTGACCCAACATGCTCACGGTGGAAAACGGCTCTGTGAGACCTAGTATTCCCATGGTACCCATGAGGGATGGGTACCATAGTAGTTCAAGGTTTTTGGGAAGCGGGTCTATATGACCCGGCAGACCCACTATACTCGATCAAGGAGGAGTTATCCAGTATCCAAGGAGTTCGAAGATGTGATGACCCTTCTATCATTGACCTAAAGTGATACATGGTGTGAGCAGACATTTGTTGTGTACTTTTTCTTCATTAGGTTTGGTTCATACTCTATAGAACACTAGAAGACCTACTGGGGTCTCAGGATCCCTACTGAGTATCATAATACTCACCCCTGCATGGGATTCTCCCACAACTTGTGGTGTCTAGTGTAGATGACGTTCAACATTGATCAAGGCTGAGGGAGCTAGGATTGGGAAGTGCTTGGAGCTAGAACTTTTTGACGTGACGTGACACAGGGACTATAGATCGTGAGCTTTGCTTACCCTTCAGGTTTTATCCGTGGTGGAAGATCCAAGTGCTGCCTTTCACTTCTCAGTTTTATTTTACTTTTATAGTTGTACTTATACTTTTTCCAGTTGGGCTTGTATTCCATCCCCCTTTATTTTCATCACTTTTAACAGCTGCAGTTTACTTCACAGTTTCTTTTTTTTTTTGTGTTCTAGTCTGTGTGTTTGCCTCTTGTTTCATTCTACTCTGTGAGTTTGTATAGGTTTAAGGGAAATACGTTTCAGTTTTAGGGATACACCTTTCAGTGCTATTCGCCAACCCCTGGCCTATGGTAGGCGGGCTTGGTGGTAGTCATGGCATGGACCCCATGGGATAGGTCATGACACTTCTTGTATTAGTGGATTTATTTATATTGGTACCACTAGTTCTTCAATTTTGTTTTTTATACTAGAACCACCAATTCTTCAAATATATTCAATAAACTTCAGATTAAGATTTCACTACTTAACTGAATGCATTTTTATGAACTGAATAAACTTTTTACTCAACTTAAGTTATTCAAATGCTACTATATCAGAAATATTTTATGCAAGTCATCCCAATACTGTTCCATATGTTTAAGACATATCAACCATTAGAACTCACTAATTTCATAGAATGATAAATTTAAGAATCTATCAACACACTACAAGTTGTATTATTCCTCAATTAATAAAATTATTATGATGATACTAATTCTATCATTGATGTTCTGTACCCCACATAGATGTGTGCAAGTAGTTCACGAAAATAATTTTGTACTATTTTATACATGAATAATAATTTCACAACTCAATTCACTTCTTCTTGACTTCCCAAAAACCTCATGCATGTGTGATACAATAGATGGTATTCTCATTCAAAACCATAGAACACATTATATAT
Source organism: Viscum album (assembly GCA_963277665.1). Lineage (NCBI taxonomy): Eukaryota > Viridiplantae > Streptophyta > Magnoliopsida > Santalales > Viscaceae > Viscum > Viscum album. The sequence goes on along the minus strand of OY728146.1, from coordinate 837,216,442 downwards.
TGATTTAATATTTGATGTGTTATTATTCCTTTTCACACATCATGCTATAAAATACCTAAAGTGAACAATGTTCGGGTATGTCAATAACATAAATTTTTTCCTATGCATGTATGAATGCATTAATTTTCCACTTTGTAATTTGTGTAATAGCGTATCTACCCATATCAAATATCACCATTATTATTAATAGTATATGTGGTTTCCTCTCTTCATGTATGTATAGAATCATTGCATGGAGAACTTTATTCTTCATATATTAGTACACAATGTCTATAACTTTCTGAGATTTGATGCTCATGAAACAATTCCCCATGAAAATGGTGATCTTAAGTATGCATATTATTCTTGTCTATTCACCTTCGAATACTGATACGGTGTTTTAGGCACTGTATTTCAAAAAAACATTATTCATGAGACATGTCGTGTGTTATTAACAAAAATAGCGTACATGTGGAATCTGAAATTCCTGAACAAAGAGGCACATATATCTCTTCTATAAGTAAGTGTGTGGTTTTTCTTTTTATATCCTAGTGTCTCGTAGATCCTCCCTTACGGTAAGGAATGGATGTGATATTTTTCATCTAAATAAAGGATGTCACTCAATATATGAGTACCAAATTTTGGATCATTGAACTTATTTATTTATAGAAGTGATGCACCACCTTTTCTTATCATAGAATAATTCTATGTTAAAGAAGAGTTTTAATACCTAAAGAATATTTAGTTTCCACTAAATTTTAAAATCACTGAAAGATTCAGAAACCCAAATCATAGAGACTAACTTAATGAATTGAATCATGTTGTCTCATTTTACATGACCACACCTTACATTCATGTGATGACATCATGTTATTCCTTATCTTTCAAAGTATATATTGGATGCTCAAATATCCACCTTTAAGTAAATTTTCATTTAGCTGAAGTAAGTTCTTATAAATATCTCATACATGAAATATGTAGATTGTATGCTTGATTTTGAAATGATAAACTGATTCACATTTTCCAAGTGTTGTCGCTAGATTTGGATGAACTGGTAATGATACGGTCTATAATAGTTAAGAAAAATATCTATATTTTTCATTAGGTTAAAGAAGATAGTGGAAGTTTAAAATGGCATGGCATGGGAGATCAGATGATTGAGATTATCTAGATGGAATGACCTTTTTTTCATATGTTTTAATGATGTAGTAATATTACACCATGTGTGCTATCTAACATAGATTCCTTATACTTTTTGGAGATCCTTAATAAGCCATACCACTCCACCAAGTACTCGATATGGTACTGAGGTCCTCACCCAAATACATTACACATACACACATTAAATGGGACATGATGACCTGCATGTCCCCTGCAGACGCTATGCACCCAGTTCTTCTAGCCTACCAATTCTTGCTCTCATACCTTCACCCATTCCACCACCTACCAACTTTGTGCGAGCTCCCTCATGTAGTTAAGAATTAATCCAACACATATGGGTTTGATCTGATCCTTTTCTTATGGGTGGTTATACACATTTTTTTAAAGGTTAGTACTTGGTAATTTACCAAGCATATAATTGTCTAACCAACTAGAAAAATTCATGGAAATATTTATCTTGAAAAAAAAATATTTATATTTTTGAATGGATTTTATTAAATCCTCCTCCATATTCACTTCACCATCAGGAAAAACATTATTTTTCATGTTCTTAAAATTCATCAGGAAAATAAATACTTTAATGGGATTTTTATAATAAAACATCATCCTAATGAATCATAATTTTATTCTAATTCACTAAAATCCACTTCACATCCTCATTATGCAATGAATTTTTCAGGGACTGGTACTTGTACTTCTTTGATGTATTCATGCAATAATAAGAGTATTTCATGACTTCACTAAAATATGTTCTCCATGAATATAATTATTTGAATTGTATTCAACTTGTTAAATAATGAATATAATGTGCACTCCCATAGTGAAATTGGAACTTTTCTTGGTCATTAGGTACAAATGAACAATCATCAGGCTTAAACATATAAATATTTCTTACCAAGTGACAATCAATGTGTCCAAAAAAATTCTAAAAAAATAATGTCATAAAAATGAATAATTGTCTTTGTATCCTTGATGCAATTAAACCATAAAAAAATATCCAAGAATCATCTCTATTAAACATGGATAATTTTCCTAGTAAATAAGATCCAATAAATCCATAACAATTTTCAAAGAATCGTCTCCAACCTTCTTCTTTGAAATCTATCCATCTTTATATTTACATGATTAATAAATAATTATAGAGTACTTCATCATACAATGAGTTTTATTCCTTCTTATATATTGACAGAAAATACAACCATACTCATAAACCATTCATAGGGCGTTTTTTGATTATTATGTTAAAAATAATGTAATAATATGTGTAAAAGGATTTAATATGTTTTATTTATCTATTTTTGAATTAAATAATATACATGATACTTATGAGATGATGAAATATACTACCATGAACCAACGTAGGTTAAACCTAGATCAAGCACCTAATCCGGACCATCAAATACCAAGAGGCAATCTCGATCCTCCTAGGCTTGCAACATGCATTAATGGCATTAAAAGAGTAACATTGGGAATGTTTTTTCCAAAATAATAACTAATAATCTAATTATTCTAACATTACTTCCAAAATAAACACTCTATACATTATATTTCCCTCTAATATAAATAAAAAATTGAAAAATAAACACAATCCAAATGATGAAATCTGAAGAATAAACATCTCACATGAACAAGAATAATTGTAATAAATATAAATAGTGTAGGAAAAAATCTTGAAATTAATACAGATGAACTAAAATGAAATAAGGGAAATAGTAAAAAATGTAAATATAGAAAGGATGATACACACAATATACCAAAATAAATAATGAAATCAAGCCTTTAATCTATATTCATGGATTAAGTGAAATAAATTCTCCAACCACTAGCCTAACTGAAAACTAAACTAAAAGATAATCCAGTATAATCTAGTGGAACCTACTAACCTATAATTATGTTAGGTGTGATATATAAAACCTATTAGGAAACCAACCATTGGACCATGTAGACCCTATAAAAGTAAAACTATTGTATGTTAGTTTTAAAATAGATTCAAAAGAAGGTTTTAAATTTTTTTTATATAAATTTATTTCAAAAAAAATTTCTTTTCAAACATAAAACAATAATTTTTAGAATAAAAAATATTACTAAAACTTTCAAAGAAAATTTAAAAGTGGAAAAATTGGGGGATTTTATAAGGGGATAATGAAGATAATAATATAAAGGTTCATTTTTAAAAAGAAAATTGAAAATTAAATATTGAAAAAATAGTCATCACATGACCCTAGTGGAAATGGGTACAATCAAGGACAAGAATATAAACTAAATAATACTGACATTATATAACTATAATATATCCTAACATGTGATGTTTCCCTAAATTTTCTAATAGAGAGGAAAATACCATATAAAGAAGAAAATCTATCTCATGGGATACTAATCTCAGTATAATTATAAACTAGGATAGTATGCGTACCAAGACATCCCACCCAATAACCCAGGGTTATAGATGAATTAAAAATAGATTCTAGATACAAAAATTTTAAAAAATGATATATATATTTATATATATATAATAAAAAACATAATCATGTAACATGTTTACCTCTGACACCCTCATAAAAAACACCGCAAATTCCTTCATGAATATATTCAAAAATAAATAACCACCTCCACTGAGAACTACCTCATCCATATCATAAAAACATTAATTTTTCATAATCCAAAGGGGAATTTTTTAAGGGTATTTATTTTTAGAAATCCTTTTTGAAAGTACCAAATATACCACCTAAGAGTTTCTTATAAATTGATTCATAATATATGATTCTAAAGCCAAAAAAAAACCTTTATAATTCTATCATAAACTTCAAATAGATAACCATGAATTTATAAAAACACTTAACAAGAAGTTATTCCTAAAATAAGATTTATACTTTTAAAATAAAAATAAATCCCATGTGAATTTGATTAAAAAAATGAGAAACCACTTCTTTTTAACAAAATGAACTAATTATATTTATTATTCTTTTTATAACACATAAAAAATGCCTTTAAATTAATATGAAATATTACTTTTACTATTAAAGAGATATAAAAAGAATAAAATACCATTAATACTTTCTCTTTTTACAACTATAGTGTTATTCCACCATAACATAGTCAAAGAAGCTCTAAGAGGCCAAGAGGATCCTAAATGAACCATAAAAAATAAAAAATCCCCACTTAAAAAAATGAGAAAGAGGTAAATATATGTTTTAATAACCATGGAAGGAAAAGATTAAGAAATAAAATTAGGGAATAAGGAAAGAATATTCTAAAGGGATTTTATACTTACTATTTGGTCATAACTCTTGAATAACACCAAGAAAATTTGAGTAATGACACTTGCAAAATAGTAGTCTACTAAGAGAAGAAGATAAATCAGTTTTCAAAAAACATGAATCATGTTATGAAACATATATAATATTTATTAATTAAATAAGAATAATGTGAATAAAAATACATGAATGATATATTAAAAGATGAAATTTATGTATGTATTGAGTAATCATGTAAACTCAAGAAGTAAATTAGAATGCTGAATATAGAGGATAAAAATAATAATGAAGAAAAATATGATATTCTCAATTGTGAAGAAAGTTAAATTGATGAATATAAAAATATTAGGTTTAAGGATGATGTTTAAGATAAAATTGCTAAATATATTTATAAAAAACTTCATTTAATAGATGAAAAATTAATGAATACACAATAAAGGTGTTTTAAAGTTGAAAATACTCTAAAAATAATGAGATAATACTTCAATGAAGTTGTGTAAAGTAAAACTTAATCACTTTAAGCTTATGAGAATTATTTTCTAAAAATGTAGCTTAAATTTACTCATACTAAACTTATGAGATTTTTTTTTAACTATAATGAATGTTTTAATTCAAATATTGAGAGTTTTTTTTCAATAAAATTAATGAAAAATATTCTCCTACATCAAGGAAATACATGTGTATCTCTAAAATTATTACCTCCCCAAAAAGAAATAAGCATAATGCATGGTTGGAAAATAATAATATTTTTCAGCATATAAATTTTACCAATATGGAATATTAGTATTAAGAGTTTATTTATAGTGAAATTAAATATCTAGGTATGAAACATATTCATGTTGGTATAAAATCTAAATGTATTGGATTAGGCATGAATCAAGTTGGAGAAACACTGAATATAAATGATACACCTCTGAGTATATAGAGAATAAGAAATTTGTAAACAAAAGCTTAGTAATTTTGAATAGTCAAAATGTATCTCATTTCTAGAATATTTTTTTGAAATATATTTCCAATAAGGTAATTATGCTAAATATTGTATGAACACTCTTATATTTTAATCTACTTATACAGAAATTTTAATGGCAGGTCATAAAATAAAGGAATAAAAGTAAATAATTTTGAAAGTTTCATTGAATGATTTAGCGAATATTCAAAATGTGTATACTTCACATTTCTTGTTATTCTCACAATAAATGTACTAAAAAACTTTAAGAACATTGAATAGAATAATAAATTTGCGGTGACTTTTAAGAATGAAATCTCTTTAATAATACAAGGAGTTGGTAGATTGTGAATTGAGGATCAGAAAATGAAATCCAAATATGGTTTTTATATTTATGGGATTAAACAGAACATATGAAGTATTGTATAACTATTATATGATGGTGAGGAATTTATATTTAGGTAAAAATCATGTATCATCATGCTCTAAAGTTATAAAAATTTTATCCCCAAGGGGAAAAGAACAATGGGAAATATATTTAAAATTAAAAATCCAAGAAATACTTGTTATCTGAGTTACACATATGAAAATAAGTTTTGGAATAATAGACTTAGACACCTTTGGCATTTTGTTTTGAATAAAATATCAAAAAAAGATTTGGTAGAGACCTAAATCAACTTAATAGTAAAAGAAATTTTATCTATGACACATGCCAAAGGGGGAATATTTCTCATAAAACTCATAAAAGAGTTGTAATTCAATCCACTAGGCCAATTGAATTAATTTATTTTGATTTATTCAGGCCTTTGAGAGATCAATCCACTGATGATGATATCTGGTTTATTACATTCATCAATGATTTCAATGAAATGAATAATGTAATGTTTATAAATCACATGTTAGATGTGATTGTGATGTTTGTGTTTTTTAGAAGAAAAGATATGAAATAGATGTGAGTCATTATTAGGATGTTGAGAATTGATAATGTAAGGGAGTTTAGTTGTAATGACTTTGTATCCTATATTTTAAAGTAAGGGATTAAAAATTAGTATATTTTTCCTTATACTCCCTTGAATAATTAATTTATAGAAATAAGGAATAGAATCCCAGTTGAAATGGGAATAACAAGGCTTGATGAAAATATACATTTAAAATTTATATATAAGTAGAGTGAATAGTTGTACCTATTCATAAAAATGTTTACCGAGAGAAATATCAAACATGTTCTCCTATAAAATGTGGTAAAAAAAGCAACCTACCAAAAAATCATTTAGAGTTTTTATAAATCCAAGTTCAGTGAAGAAAAAAAAACTCAAATGTGTAACTTTGTATGAAAAACTAAGCGAAGGTGTTTTTATGGGATATTTATCTCATAGAAGAGTTTGTAAGTCATAGAACAAATGGTTAAACAACATGTTTAGATATTAATATGTGAATATTGTTAAAAACAAATCAAATATTGACGAGTTTAGTGTAGTATGTTTTGAAAATATATAAATTTAAAACATGTATTTTTTTAGAAAAACATGTGGAAGACTTGGTAATAAGAAAAGAAAATATGATGATGACTTTGATTAGAACATCAATGATGGTGGTTTAATGAAGATTAGAAACTGAAAAATCAGAGAATAAAGTGGAATGTAGAAACAAAAAATATTATTAGAAATCAATAAGTTCTTACTGATACTATAAAAAGGTTGAGTCATGAAGGTAAAAATTATCTTATTTCACAAGTGAAACCTTATATAGTTACTAAGAATATTGGGAAAAATATGTTGGGAAATCCTTTAAATTAATCGCTAGATCAGATTAAGAAGAATACCACATGGTGTCTTTTTTTCAGACCAGAAGGTAAAGATATTATTAGAAAAAAAGTAGGTATTCACAAACAAAATTCAATAAAAGGGCTGGGTTTTAGGAAAATAGTCTATATTGGTTTGAAAAGGTTATTCATAGGTGGAACCCATAAAATTTAAAAACACCTTTTCACCAATTTCAAGACTTGAATCTATTATAATTTTTGAAAATATTTTATATCACATACCATACAAAATTTACCAAATCGATATGAAACCTACATTTGTAAATAAATATCTTAATGAAGTTTTTTTATTGATCAACCAAATAAATTTATGTTTTAAAGTGATTAAAGTAGGGTTTAAAATTTTAAGAAACCTTATATGGATTAGAGAAGGTCCCTAGAAGAAACAAATTCAGAATTGATAGTATCCTATAACATTTGAACTATTATACTAGAAAATTTGAAAACAATATATATGTGAAGAATATGATCATAGGAAATCTAATTTTCATTATATATGTTGGGGAATTTTTTTTCTTGGTAACGGGGAGTATTCTTGTAAATAAAATTTAAATAAAATTAGTTGGAATTTTTGATATTTCAATGTCAATAGAAATGAGTTTCTCTATAATACTTCATGTTATGCATAAATAATAATTTATCATTAATTACTATGGTAAATATTCAATGGAATACCCAAATGAAGTACCCAAATAAATGCTAGTTGGTGTAAAGGTTAGTAAACCTAAAGCTAGAAATTGTGTGAATTAGAAAGAATTTGGGGAAATAATTGGAGGAATACTTTATCATACAACATCCATGACTGACATGATTTATGAAATAAATCATTGAGAAGGATATATTATTAAAGAAAATAATCAAATAATTTGGATTACAAGAAAGTTATTTGATATATAAAAAGAAATGTAAACCTAATTATATTGAGTTTAGGAATTGAGAAGATGAAATACATTCACCTAGATAATATAGATAAAGGAACAACTAGGATAGTTGATGGTGATAGTTGAAAATACCTTAAAGTTTTCATGTGATGATAATTGTGTCCATGATTTGTCTAATAATTTTTTATAGCAGTTGAAGTCCAATAAAATTGATATCAAATATCAATTTATAAAGGATATAGTGGCTAATATAGATATAAATATGAAATATATTTCCACAATGGATCAAATTTTAGAAATTTTTACAAAATCAAAGCCAAGGGATATATTTGAATTATTACAGCTAAAAATACCTCATAAACCATTCTATATCATGTGTGGAAATATTGACATTCCCTATATTCCTTTGGATTTCGTTTTCAAAGGGAAAGAAATTTACACAAGACTTATTAAATTTCTTTGAGTCTAACATCATTCTTATTGAAAAAGGAAGAAATGAGTGTATGTATTGAGGGTAAGAGAATCAATAATACTAGATTAAAATTTACTATTACTGAGTGATTATTTCTAAAAAAGTAATAATTTATCCAGCTGTGTAGTATTAAAAAACATCACTTTGTGAAAAGCTATGATTTGATGATTTTTTTGTGAGTTATTAAATTCTATAAAACATACAATGGTGGATAGTGAAGAAAATAATTGAATAATTGAATTGTTGTATTTATTTATGGATATGAATATTAAAATATGATGCATAAAGGTATTTAGTATCAAACTGGGCTAAATCTTGAGCTTCAATAGGTTATGTAATGGTCACTAGTTGAAGTGAAATTTCAAAAAAAAAAGGAAAATACTTATATAAATATGTAAAATTCATTTATTCTTACGTGAGGGATATCCTCTAAAACTCAAAAAAGTCTCAAATCACTCTAGATATGTAAATGTTATTTGACTGATGTGTAAAAGTCTATCTATTAGAATGTTTTTTGAAGGTGATGGTATCTCAAAATATTTATTTTGAAGTTAAATTTGACGATGTTCTTTCAATCTCCATATATCAAATATCACTGGATGATTATTGACCCCTGATTCAAGAATAATAATGGAAAAGATAATCTTCACGCTAGGAAGAAGAAGTCCATTCCATGAATAATTATGAGGATGGGATATTGGTTGTAGAGACCCGAAGCTTGACGTACATAGATATCACATTACTTTTGCGGAATACTTAGTACATAACAAAAACAAACACACAAGGACCGTAATAGTTTATTGTCTTTTGAAACACGGAATGTAATCTTCTAATCATGGTGAAAGATATTCAACATCTCCCATAAATATCTTCCCTTTTTTTCTTACCTAAAACCTTTCTTTATATCTTGGGGAAAATAAAACATAAAAGGGTGAGCTCAAATGCTTAGTAAGGGCAAAGAAAATAAATATCAATCACATCATATTCATAAGAACATATCTTTTGGAAATCTTAACCTCCAAAAGAGATCATAATTTCATAACATGGGATAAATCATAGTAGTGAAATGTAATCCCAATAATCATAACATAAAACGTGAAACTTTGTGGCATACACACATAATAATAGAGAATCATTTCTTATTAGTCAAGACTCATTACCAAGACTATCTTAGTGGAAAAAGTCCCTTTCTGAACCGAGTTCACTCCTCGTTTCAGTCGTGTTTCACTAAACCGCTATAACCTATCGTTCCAGCCATGTCTATCTAATGAGATATAAAATCTTTACCCAATGCATTGGAGGGGGATATAGGTCCCACCCATCTCATAATGATATCATTCATATGTGTGCCACAAAATCATAAATCATACATCATAGCATAAACCATGTAATAAAAATGGAATTCAGAAACATCGTGACATCATAAAACAATTCATATAAGATAAAGGAGTTCATAAAAATAATTCCATCACAACATAATCAAATCAATGTAATAATAGGGATAGGAACAGAACCCTTTATTATCTTAGATGTAAAATAATTTTGATAAAACACTTGAACTCCATTCTTGAGGAAAATATCCTTTCTACCTTAAATTTTTTTTCCTTTCTTAACATGTCATACAATTTTAAAATAAAATAAGTTGATTAAAACTAAACTTGAAAAATTTTAAAGGAAGCTTCTTGTAAATAATGTTTTAAAAATCCATTCATTCCGTATAAGTTAAAAAACATTCTTCTCGTACTTTTGTCGGAAAAGTCAAGAAGTACCTCGTACGAAAAATGGCAAAATATTCCCTTCATATCTTTTACTAAAAACACACCGAATGGTAAAATTGTATTTAAAAAATTGTAGGTGGATGGAAATAATGTTACATATTGAGGAAACATGGATGTGGATGATAAAATACACCCCAGTAAATACCAAAGTATAAACAATCTTGGATAAAATGTGATTATGATATTTTCCTTACCTTAGGTCCAATTTGCTTCATAAGTGTCCGAACCTCCTGTATAATGATTTAAATAATGTTATTGACTTATTCCAGAATCATACTTATTGTTATTATATCATATATGGTCATATTCTTAGCTTCTTATTATTAATATTTCATTACTATATGTTATTCGGGTGTTTATTACTTTTTGTTCTTATGCGTGTTTTGTCGAATAAATTCTTATTCTTCTCTTTAGGTTATAGATAACTCATTTCCAGAATGTTATTAGTGTAATATATATCATATTAATTCATTCAATTAATTTATATAATCATTATGCAATGAAGATCATGTAGAACGAGTCGCATCACATCGTGGAGACGGTATTCCGTGCGTACGCACGAGTGATGATATCGTTCCTATGATCGTGGAATTGTATTGGAGTGTATGTATACTATTTCAGAATCAATATCAATTTATAATAGTCATATATAGTCATTATTTACACCATTATAACCATCCAAGTAAGGTGGTGGTGGAAAATAGATTACACCACGGCGTGAAGACAGTATTCAGTACGTACGCACGCCCGATGATTTATTTTTCTGTAGGATGGATAGATGGTGAAATATGGTTGTTTCATACTTATAATAACATATAAGTATAGGAGTGATACTGATGTTATTACTTCATAATGAAAAAACTAAAGAAGAATAAATTGAAGAAGAAAGAATTTGGAAAGGATCGTTAGTGGATATTACCTCTTTTTTATGCGCCTCTTCTTAACCTCCTCTTAGGGAACTATGGTTGGTCTTTGAAGAAGACCAGAACCTCTAGGACGATTATATGGAAGTGGGGAAGTGAAATGGGAAGGGTTTGGCCGAGCTTGAAGGCTCAAATTTTTGTGAGGAGGAGAGGGAGGAGGTGCCCTTTTATAAGGGAGGAGAGGGGCACCTTTGGAATAACTAAAAATATTATTGTATTATAAATCCAAATTCGGTTTTAAATAGCTTCAAATTGATTTATTTATAAGCAAAGGTAAGTATGGGTCGAAATCCTCTCATCCAATAGAATTTAGATAAGTTTAGGTATCAATTTTGACTTTATCATTTATATTTAACTTTAAGTTAGATAATTTAACTTTTACCATGTCTTCTTGTTTTCTTATACTATAAGGTTAATAAACTTACTATATCAAGCCAAACTAACCCCAAGTTATTTATTATTAATATATATAACCTTATCTAAGTCATTTGGCCTAACCGTAGATTTTTAGGAATATAATATCAATTAATAATATAAAAACTATTTTATGTCAATTTTGAAACTATTTGGTAATTGATTTTTGTAAAAATCATAACAAAATTATTAGTTCGAAAAAAGATAATAACATCAATACTAACATGTCATATTAACCTAGAAAATTAGTGGAATTCATAAAAAGTCTCAAATTACATTTATTTGGGTATTTATAACATCAATTATGTCAATATTTCATTAATAGGATAATTACATCATTATCGTTGTGTCATAAATAAATTAAATTATTTAATGTATAAAAATTACAAATAAAATATCATTATGTAGGAAATTTCTTTAGCTTTCTAATTAATATTTATAGTCTAATTTATCTTATGTATAACCCCATATTAAAAATGATTTACTTATTAAACCTTGATTTTAACTATTTTAACCCTTCTTTAAATAAATTAATAATAAATGTCCTAATCTAATCCAAGTGGGTCTAAATGGTCATATTTTATTCCTAAGGTTGTTTTTGGTCGAATTACACTTATCCAATAGAATTAGGACATGTTTTAGGACAATAATAATATAATTTTACCCTTAATTACCCTATTTACTTTTAACCGTGGTAAAAAAAGTAAAAAGTTACTATTCATCAAAAATTATTTTCATCTCATTGAACCACATTTTAGTCCATGATATTAACCGTGTCTCTCAGATTTTCGAAATTCCACTCACAGAAGTGGTAAAATTATGTTTTATGAAAAATTCAGTTTTTTAACTACCACTTAGTGGTTTCACTATTCATCAAAAAATGAAAGTTTCAGAAAAATACCAAAAATTAGGCCTAAGCTATATTTAATATTATGAACTCAAAAATGATGTCTATTTTACGAAAGTAAAAACATATCAGTTGAATTAATTAATTTAAAAATTAATTCCTGTCATCAAAACAAATTGCGTGTTCTTAAGAGATAATAACTATCAAAAGATTGACACTTGTTTATGTCTGGTTTAAATGTGAAATTATGTCCAATGACCAACATTGTATTAAATTGTAAAAATATATTCTAAATATACTTTAAAACCACTCAAATTAATAATTAATCACTATTAATTATTTCTATTAAAAAGGTTTTTTTAATTAAAATTTAGCAATTTTCACTATTCATCAGAAAATGAAAGTTATCCGAAAAGTACCAAAATTTCACCCTAAGATAATTTCGATATTACGAATCCAAAAATGAAGTCCATTTTGAGAGATAAAGTTTCTAAAATTTTAAAAGGTGGTTATTACTATTCATAATGGCTAGTTTTAATAATATTTTAATAGCATATCGTTGTTTAGTGAAACTCGGTATTGCGTACTACACACGCTATCGAGGAAGGTCGCGATTGAGTGTAATGCAAGGCAATTCAAGGATGAGTGTTGTGCAAGCTCCTCTTTGTGTAGTGTACAACACAGGACATTAATGAAATTAAAAAAAATATTTTTCAAAAAATCTTGGGGTGTTACATTCTACCCCCCTTAAAATGAATTTCGACCTCAAAATTCGTCGGGTTTATAAATGGTTTACTACTAGAAAGTTTCTTTAATAGAAAACCACATCATAAAAAGGAATACCAAAACCAATATTTAAAAAAAGTATGAAACGTAATGGCTACCCAAATAAACTAATCACTCGGTTTCCACATAGGTGAAAATATGGATATGGAAGAGAAATCTAACCATCATGTTCTGATGGAGAGTGGTAGAGAACATGGGTATGAAAAATCCAAAAATCACAAAGTCATAGATTTGTGATTATCTAAGGTACCATATGATTCGTCGGATATAAGAGCACTAGGAAAACATTTTTGGTTTTCAATATCATTTCCCTAAAGTTGAAATTTATGAATTAGAAGAAATACTTGCTTGATTTTGGTACTATCTCACTGTTGTTCATGCTTTGAACAATTTCCGCTTCATCTATTAGAGAAATGAAGTTGAATTTGTTATTTGTGAAGTTCTAACAGATCATGTGATAGAATGATGGGTCATTCCATCTGTTTCAAACAAAAGGTTAGAAAAAGTTACCAAATATAGATACGTCCATCTATGGTGAGATTAATCATATATGGTTCCTAAAATGGACTTATAATTCATATATCATACTGCTTAATAAAATAAAACTAGTTTTTACTAACCAGGGACTTCCTGTAGGCCAGTGGTAGGCGATAAAGGCCAGTCTCACTTCGGTTGTGGGTTCGATTCCCACAGCCTTGTCCGATGCGATGGGCTGTCGCTCGTCCTGCAGGTTGTCCTTTTTCTAAAACTACATTACTATAACATCCCATCAATAATATCGAAAAATGTTCTATCCTTAAACAATACTAACTTATGTCCAACATAATCATTTCCAATCTTTAGGCTTATCCAAAATACTGTTGTCTAATCTCATATTATAGTGAAAACGATTACCAAAGAGTTCATATAACAAACATTTTAATACCATCGTTGATCCCCGTATATGATGAGATATGTCTTGTTGGTCACATTCCAAACATTCGAAGGCCTTAATCAAGTATTCTCTTGAAAAATGAATACCCATTGAATCTTAGTGAAAACATGAGTGCTGTCAAAAGTTAACTCTTTTCCCATACCAAAACCTCAAACCATGATATAACTATTTCCTTATATCAGTCATGAGCTCATGAATACTATCAAACATTTAATTTTCTCCTTATCCCTTCATTATGCGCATATCAACTACATTCCAAAAATATCTGAATAACCTTTCATGGATACTGGTACCATTAATCATACACTTTCAAAACTCAAGGAAAGACAACAGTTTAACAATCCTTAGATGTATCTTTATTCCATAGTACCATTAGATTACTTATACAACATTACATTTGATAAACATGTAATCATTCCACTACTTTCTTAAACCATTGACCGAGCTTCAACAATTCTTTCATCTCACATATCATTTGTAGTCTCTTCATCATCATCAAAATAAATACGTCCTATACGACTATACTGATTCTCTTCATGAGACTTTCCCTTAGGGCATTGGTTTGCATAATTCCCTTTCATTCCACATTTAAAACATTTAACCATCGTTGATGTCGTAGAAATACCATTATCCTCATCCATGGTGTTAACTCAAAGTTTTCCTTTGCACTTACTAGCTTTGTTTCCTTCTTTTCAACACCCAAAGCATCTTCGAGTTCCTTTGAAACATTCTCCTTGATGCTTCTTCCGACATGATTTACATAGGGGAAATTGAACTTTCTTTCCTCTATGATCATCATGAAACTCCATATTTCTGTTATTAGCTGAGTCAGGAAACTTTCCAAATTTGAGTTTATTGATCATATTATAAAATTTCTGATTCGGCATAATAATGATTTTTGGACTTCCAAATCCCATTTCATTTGGTTTCTGAAGAAGAATATCATTCCATTGTCCATCATATCCTCCATTATCGTGAATCTTCCTGTTTCCAGCGATTTTCTAAATCCCAAAAAGAATAGTGTGAGTGGAAAAAATCATGATAGGGAAAACAACATAATAAAGGGGTAGTACTTTCAATATCTAACATCTTAGGATTAATTATATGATCGTTAGCGTAATTATAGTACTATAACCTATACGTATACTTAACCTTAGGGACATCCCTAGACATAACTTAGAAATATCTCTAGGGATCTCACTAAAGTTCTCGCATCCTAGTTTCCAAAGGTTGACTAAACCTTTCCTCTGATACCAACTGTAGAGACCCGAAGCTTGACGTACATAAATATCACATTACTTTTCCGGAATACTTAGTACATAACAAAAACACACACACAAGGACCGTAATAGTTTAGTGTCTTTCGAAACTCAGAATGTAATCTTCTAATCATGGTGAAAGATCTTCAACATCTCCAATATCTTCCCTTTTTTTTCTTACCTAAAACCATTCTTTATATCCTGGGGAAAATAAAAAATAAAAGGAAACAAAAGAAATATCAATTACATCATATTTATAAGAACATATCTTTTGGAAATCTTAACTTGTAAAAGAGATCATAATTTCATAACATGGGATAAATCATAGTAGTGAAATGTAATCCCAATAATCATAACTTAAAACATGAAACTTTGTGGCATACACACATAATCACAGAGAATCATTTCTTATTAGTCAAGACTCATTTCCAATACTATCTTAGTGGACAAAGTCCCTTTCTGAACCGAGTTCACTCCTCGTTTCAGTCCTGTTTCACTGAACCAGTATAACCTACCGTTCCAGCCATGTCTATCTCATGAGATATAAAATCTTTACCCAATGAATTGGAGTGAGATATATGTCTCACCCATCTCATAATGATACCATTCATATGTGTACCACAAAATCATAAATCATACATCATAGCATAACCCATGTAATAAAAATGGAATTCATAAACATCATGACATCATAAAACAATTCATATAAGATAAAGGAATTCATAAAAATAATTCCATCACAACATAATAAAATCAATGTAATAATAGGGATATAAACAGAACCCTTTATTATCTTAGATGGAAAATAATTTTGATAAAACACTTGAACTCCATTCTTGAGGAAAATATCCTTTATAACTTAAAAACATTTTTCATTTCTTAACATGTCATACAATTTTAAACTAAAAGAAGTTGATTAAAAATAAACTTGAACACTTGTAAAGTAAGCTTCTTGGAAATAATGTTTTAAAAATACATTCATTCCATATAAGTTAAAAAAACATTCTTCTCGTACTTTTGTCAGAAAAGTCAAAAAGTACCTCGTATGAAAAACGACAAAAGATTCCCTTCATATCTTTTACTAAAAACACACCAAAGGGTAAAATTGTATTTAAACAATTGTAGGTGGATGGAAATAATGTTACATATTGAGGAAACATGGATGTCGATGATAAAATACACCCCAGTAAATTCCAAAGTATAAACAATCTCGGATAAAATGAGATTGTGATATTTTCCTTACCTTAGGTCCAATTTTCTTCGTAAGTGTCCGAAAGTCCTGTATAATGATTTAAATAATGTTATTGACTTATTCCAGAATCATAATTATTGTTATTATATCATATATGGTCATATTCTTAGCTTCTTATTAGTAATATTTCATTACTACTTATTCGGGTGTTTATTACTTTTTGTTCTTATGCATGTTTTGTCGAATAAATTCTTATTCTTATCTTTAGGTTATAGATACCTCATTTACAGAATGGTATTAGTGTAATATATATCATATTAATTCATTCAATTCATTTATATAATCATTATGCAATGAAGATCATGTAGAACGAGTTGCATCACATCGTGGAGACGGTATTCCGTACGTACGCACGAGTGATGATATCGTTCCTATGATCGTGGAATTGTATTTTAGTGTATGTATACTATTTAAGAATAAATATCACTTTATTATAGTCATATATAGTCATTATTTACACCATTATACCCATCCAAGTAAGGTGGTGGTGGAAAATAGATTACACCACGGCGTGGAGACGGTATTCTGTATGTACACACGCGCGGTGATTTATTTTTCCGTAGGATGGATAGATGGTGAAATAGGGTTTTTTCATACTTATAATAACATATCAGTATATGAGTGATACTGATGTTATTACTTCATAATGAAACAACTAAAGAAGAAGAAATTGAAGAAGAAAGAATTTGGAAAGGATCGGTAATGGATATTACCTCTTTTTGACGCGCCTCTTCTTAACTTCCTCTTAGGGCACTAGGGTTGGTCTTTGAAGAAGACCAGAACCTCTAAGATGATTCTAGGGAAGTGGGGAAGTGAAATGGGAAGGGTTTTGCCGAGCTTGAAGGCTCAAATTTGTGTGTGGAGGAGAGGGAGGAGGTGCCCTTTTATAAGGGAGGAGAGGGGCACCTTTGGAATAACCAAAACTATTATTTTATTATAAAGCCAAATTCGGTTTTAAATAGATCCAAATTGATTTATTTAGAAGCTAAGGTGGGGATGGGTCGAAATCCTCTCATCAAATAGAATTTAGACAAGTTTAGGTATCAATTTTAACCTTATCATTTAGATTTAACTTTAAGTTAGATAATTTAACTTTTATCATGTCTTCTTGTTTTCTTATACTATAAGGTTAATAAACTTACTATATCAAGCCAAACGAACCCCAAGTTGTCTATTATTAATATATATAACCTTATCTAAGTCATTTGGCCGAAACGTAGATTTTAGTAATATAATAACAATTAATAATATAAAAACTATTTTATGTCAATTTTGACACAATTTGGTAATTGATTTTTGAAAAAATCATTACAGAATGATTAGTTCGAATAAAGTTAATAAAATCAATAATAACATTTCATATTAACCTATAATATTAGTGGAATTCATAAAAAGTCTCAATTTACATTTATTTGGGTATTTATAACATCAATTATGTCAAGATTTCATTAATAAGATAATTACTGCATCATCGTTGTGTCATAAATAAATTAAAATATTTAATGTCCAAAAATTAAAAATAAAATATCATTATGTAGGAAATTTTTTTATCTTTCTAATGAATATTTATAGTCGAATTTATCTTATGTATAACCCCATATTAAAAATGATTTACTTATTAAACCTTGATTTTAACTATTTTAACCCTTCTTTAAATAAATTAATAATAAATGTTCTAATTCAATCCAAGTGGGTATAAATGGTTATATTTTATTCCTAAGGTTTCTTTTGGTCGAATTAAACTTATCCAATAGAATTAGGACATGTTTTAGGATAATAATAATATCATTTTTACACTTAATTACCCTATTTACTTTTAACCGTGGTAAAAAAAGTAAAAAGTTACTATTCACAAAAAATTATTTTTATCTCATTGAACCACATTTTAGTCCTTGATATTAACCGTGTCTCTCGGATTTTCGAAATTCCACTCACAGAAGCGGTAAAATTATGTTTTATGAAAAGTTCAGTTTTTTAACTACCACTTAGTGGTTTCACTATTCATCAAAAAAATGAAAGTTTCAAGAAAAATACCAAAAATTAGGCTTAAGGAATATTTGGTATTATGAAATCAAAAATGATGTCTATTTTACCAAATTAAAAACATATCAGTTGCATAAATTAATTTAAAAATTAATTCCCGTCGTCAAAACAAATAGCGTGTTCTTAAAAAAGAAGAACTATCAAAAGATTGACACTTGTTTATGTCTGGTTTAAATGTGAAATTATGTCCAATGACGAAAATTGTATTAAATTGTAAAAATATATTCTAAATATATTTTAAAACCACTCAAATTAATAATTTATCACTATTAATTATTTCGATTAAAAAGGTTTTTTTTAATTAAAATTTAGTAATTTTCACTATTCATTAGAAAATGAAAGTTATCCGAAAAGTACCAAAATTTCACCCTAAGCTAATTTCGATATTCCGAATCGAAAAATGAAGTCCATTTTGAGAGATAAAATTTCTAAAATTTTAAAAGGTGGTTATTACTATTCATAACAGCTAGTTTTAATAATATTTTAATAGCATATCGTTGTTTAGTGAAACTCGGTATTGCGTACTACACACACTATCGAGGAAGGTCGCAATTGCGTGTAATGAAATGCAATTCAAGGATGCGTGTTGTGCAAGCTCCTTTTGGTGTAGCGTACAACACAAGATATTAATGAAATTAAAAAGAATATTTTTCATAAAATCTCGGGGTGTTACATTGGTCAAAGATGATTTTTAGAATTTTGATTCCACCATACTATTTATAAGAAGATCACACCTTCAATATTTTTGGGTAAGAATATCCAACTAAGTTAGGGTGATGTAAAGAACCTGACATATAAGGAAATAATGGAATTATATTTTAAATTGGTATTTTAAAAAGAATTTTATTTGATACATTTCCCTTCGATCTATAGAGTTACTAGTTTACACCACTATAAAAGTTATGATACCTCATATATGTTAAATATAAAGAATATTATGTTGTTTTATGAGACAATAATCTTTGATATTGTTCCTCTATGATGATTTATAAATTAATATGTCCACATATTTCATTGGAGTTTTGAAAAAGGATTCTACCAAGTCTCTTTGAATATTAAATGGTGATATCAATTAATATAGATTTAAAGATAATTATTATAAGAATATAATTATAATTTTGAATGAGTATTTATGGGAATTTGTGGATATTGTTTTGTGGATCATGGTGGAAAAACCTAGGTGAAATATTCAGAAGTAGATGTTCATGAGAAACTAAATAGATAAAATCTATTTTATTTGAATATTATGAAATTGATTAATTTATTAGGATATATTCAAATAATATAATTATTAATTATTGATAAATTAATGAGAATATCATAAATATAAATTGTGAAGTGGAGTTATAAATGAAATAGTACATAGAATATGAAGGTAAGAGAAGAGATATGATACTATAGTGTGATGAAAATATAGTGTACCTGAAAGAGATAAATTTATGGTATTAATTTGAAGAATAAAAACAAGAAGAAATGAGAGAGAATTTTACAAAAAACCAATTATTTTTTGAAATTATTCTATGTTAGGATGAGAAGAATACTAATGCATATGTAGCACATCTAATATTAATTTTAATGTATATGTACATGAGGTTGAAGAAAAAGATCTCATATGGTGATGTTGTGACATATTTGAGTTCATCTAATGATCATGTTCACTGTGTTGTAGGATCAAAAGTTATAGTTTATGGGAAATATTATAAATAATATCAAGAAAAAAAGTTTTTGGAAACACCATTGGTTCAAGGATGATACCATCCTATAACACTTTTCATTGTATATTATATTAGTGGAAAATATTGTTCTCATACTCAATCTAAACATAGTTGGGATGTGTTCAACCACATCAGGGGTGAGATTATAAAAATATTATATACCTTATTATGATTTAAATTTATATTTAACTCAGCAAAGGTGAGATATGCCATTTGAGTGTATCAGACTCTAATTATTCATATAGGTTTATTTATTAAAATGTAATTATTAATTTTACCACTGATTGAACCCCCCTTCTTTAGTGGTATAATATATCTTGGGAACATCATTATTAATTCATATATATTATCAAATTAACTAATTAAAAACAATATTTGAGGTTGAATTTATTTGAGGGGGGGATGTTACATCCATGGGTTTCAATATATATGTTTATAAATTTTATCGATTAAATTATATATGAAAATGTTGAATGAATTTATTTTATTTTTCTTCTAATGATATAAACCATGAACATATATACATTTTTCCCATAATTAGTTCCTATCTTAAATATATGCATGTCGATAGAATATCAATTCACATAAAATGAACGGTAATAAATAAATGGATATTTGTTCATAAAAATAAAATAATTATATTTTTTCAAATCATTATATATAAAGGATAAATAAATTCTAATAAATTAAAAACAACACAATGGGGAAGTATAAATAGTCATGCGACACGATTATTACTTATAAATTTATAGGGTCATGACCTATTAGAAATACTACAACTATGAGAAATACTCTGAGAAGAAAATAAAAAATTTAAAATAAGATTTTAAAATAATAAATTATATGTAAAATATTTTGATAGAAAATATAGAGAATTAATAAAAAATCAAGTTTGAGATATTTATAATAAATATAATGATTATATGATTTTTTGAATATTAACTAACCATTGGAATAACAACTGACCCATGTAATTGTAGTCATTCACTTAGGAGTAGTAAAATGATTATTAAATTTTTTCCATGAATTAAAAAAGTTAATAAAAATAATAGAAAATAAATTTTTTTTTCTCAATTTATGTAATGTAAGGAATGTATATGTTTTCATTTTAATAAGGTAGTTTTTAAATTATTTATAAAATAATCAATATTTATAAAAAAATGTAAATTTTAGAATTACATGAATTTTAATATTTTTGAAAAATTAGAAAACATTATTATAATCATCCAATTGAAATTATCAGAGTGTAAAAGTTTTACATTTTTTTGAAAATTTTTATTTTCTTTAAGAATTTTAATAATATATTTTATATATATACGATATGTTTTATGAATTAATTATTTTGTTAAAATTAATATAAATATTAAGAAACCCTTTTTATGATTTATTATATATTTTATGAAACAAATGAGGTATTTAAAAAATAATAAACTTAATTTTAAAACCTATCAATTTATTTTTGAAGTGTATGTAATATTATATTTTAAGAAAAAATTATATTTGATTCTTTATATAGAATACAATATTACCAAGAGGCTATTTTTTATTTTGGATATGTTTAAATTTCTATAAAATAGGTATTTATTAATCAAACTACATTAATTTTCAAAGGAATAAAAACTATTCATTATCTTGAGCCTAAATAATAAAGTAACCAATATTTTTTTAAAGATCCCCCTCAGCTTTCCTATATAAACATCTAATTTCCACCCATTTATTCTCACTCCCAAAACATATCATTTTAATAAATTTCAACACAAGTCACTATCAAAAATATTTTAACCATGTCCTTGAAATCATGACCTAACCAAAAACCGTCATTTGAAGGATAATGTTTCATTCTAAATGAGGATTCTAAAAGTGGAAGGTAAGGATTTAAAAATATATATATATTTTCCCAATATATTATTAACTCTTAAATATCTTTTGTAAAGTTTAAATTTACATTAAAATAGTTGAATAATTCCAATCTATCAAATTTATTAAAATTAGACATCTTTTATTTTTTCACTTTTTCTAAACACATTTAGATTTAATCATTCAACCGTGGTAGTTTTATATAACCTATATTAATGGTGAAATTTTTTCACTCATTATTTCTATGTATATTTTTAATAACGGATTTCATGTATATATAAGACATAAATAGTTAATTAATATCATTTTTAATATTCCATAATGATAAAATTGGTATGATAGTATTGATATTAATGGAAAAATATAGTTGTCTGTTTAATATCTAAAAAAACCATACGTGGCCATATTTCTTAACACTACAACATAAACAGTGTTTAGCGGCGGTTTTGTGGCGGC
Organism: Viscum album; assembly: GCA_963277665.1. Taxonomy (NCBI): domain Eukaryota; kingdom Viridiplantae; phylum Streptophyta; class Magnoliopsida; order Santalales; family Viscaceae; genus Viscum; species Viscum album. Next base: position 837,193,663 of record OY728146.1, on the reverse strand, counting down.
GGTTCACAAAACCGCCGCTAAACGTTATCCGTGAAAGATTTCGCGGCGGTTTTTAACAAACCGCCGCGAAACCCAACCTATTTTGAAAAGCCGCGACGCTTTCCCCTCCCCCATCGCATACCCGTTTCCCGATCCCCCTCACAAACCCTCCCCTCTTCCCCGATCCCCGTCCCGCTACCTCCGGCGACACCCGCGCCCTCCGGCGACACCCGCGCCCTCCGACGACACCCGTGCCCTCCGGCGGCCACCGCGGCCCCCGAGCCCCCCGGCGAACCCTGCACCCCCCCTCGACCGCCGGTGACCCCCGCGCCCCCGCGCCCCTCGCGCCCCCCACGCCCTCCGGCGACCGCCACACCCCCCGCGGCCTCCGGCAACCCCCGCACCATAATTTCAGTCCTCCCACCATAATTTTCAGGTTTATTTATATATAATTTTTATTTTTTCCACATTTTAATTAGGGATATTGTGATTTTTATATTCCAAATATCGTTGTAGTGTGTTTTGGTCTTCATTTTGGCTGGTTTGAGCTGTCATCATCAAAGGATTACATGTGTATTCATAATTAAGAATCTATATATAAGTTCTCCATTTATATATATTCAACCTTGAAAGTATTAATATATATCATGGGGCTATATGTGCTTATATGTGTATATGAAAATGAATATGTGTATCATTGAAAAGGGGTATATGAAAGTATAGTCAAATATGTATAGATCCCTTATACATATTTGTACACCTTAATATGTATATATGGACTAGGTATCATTACATATAAGTTAAGGTGAATATGTGTGCATTTGAAAATATTAAAATTTGAGATTCCATCATCTATTTTAGCATGGCTTGAGTTTTAGGTAGTTTCCATATTCATGTTACCATTATTTGAATTCCATGATAGCATGGATGTTTTTTAATCTGTTATTCATTATTTTATCAATTGAATATTGTATATCTTTTTATATATATTATTGGTTTTATTTCTCGGAATGTATCTCCCAATGTGGTTGATATAAATTATCCTAAACATTTAAAATGTGTTTTAAGGTGTAAAGCGTGATTTCAAAGTGAGTTTTCTATCGTGTGATTTTCTATTTAGAGATAATGTTTTGAAAAAATGGTAAGATGGTGTCAAGCGTTTTGAGTAATGTGTTGTGAAGAGGATCGGGCCGATGGGGAATATATTGGATATTCCATGATGGTATGACTTTATGTGAATTATTTCTTTATGTTTCATTTTAGGTGATGTTTCATAGACTTCTCTATAGAGTCCATGTGGCTGAATTTTTGTTGGAGGCCGAATCATCCTTTAAGAGAATCTAGTTCATTTTATGGATCACAATGGGATGGTTTTGCAAGGTAGTATTGTACCTTTTGTTCTAGTTTTATTACTACATAGTACCATTAAAGAAGAGACATGGGAGGGGAGATGAATATGTAGGCATAGTGGTCCAATCTCTTTTTTAACAAAGCTTTTATTACTATATAGTACCATTAAAGAAGAGACATGGGAGGGGAGATGAATATGTAGGCATAGTGGTTCAATCTCTTTTCTGACAAAGCTTAGTGATACTTTGAAATGTGGCTCAAAGCTAAGACATTTCATGTTAGGGAGGGTATGATATTCTATGATTTTTTCAGGTACTTTCTCATTTCAATTTTACTTTAAATAGATAATTTTGGGATATCAAAATGTTTACTGGATGTATGAACAGTTTTTGGGGTGTCCAGGGTTTTTAGGACACAAAAGGTTGAAAAAGTGCCTATCCAGCTCAAGTAATACGATCAGAGCCCAGTTAGTAGTTATTGTGTTCCCTAACCATGATTTACAAGAGGTGGGGTAAATTCAATGAAAAAATAAGGAAAGGGGGAGAATAAACCAAGTGGAAATGGATAACCCATTCCTCATGGTTATAGCATGACTTAACAAACCATACAGGCTTTATCGAAGATCATGTGACTAGCCCGCATTTCTATCCAACAGTCCAGCATTTCTAAAATATTACTTTTGAATAGCATGAATTGTCTTTAAAGTTTCCACATGATGAAATTTTTCCCAGCAATACTCATACACTGATCCTTTCTTTTCAGCTTCATTCCATCTCTCATAAATCAGATGAAGTGCCAAACAATAACTGTAATCCTTTGCAGAAAATCTAGATTTTACCATTACAGCTAAAGCGCTTTTTATCTTGAGGAAGAACTAAAGTATCCATGATGCTACGTCCGACCACAGTGGTAAGCACAGGATCGTAGCAATGAAAAATGGCACCCATAATTAGTACTTTCCGCAGTTTAGGATCCACCAGAAGGATTGACTGGGCACACCGGCTGGCCGGTGGTGTCTCACCAGCTGGCCGGTGGTCATCCACCGGCTGGCCAGTGACACCAGGCAATGGGAAGGCCTACTGCCTGGCTCCTCCGGCTGGCCGGTGGGTAGGAACCGGCTGGCCGGTGCCCATACCGGCTGGCCGGTGGAAATCCACCGGTTGGCCGGTAGACTTAGTCAATCCATTTTCAGCTTTCTTGGGCGAGCTCCTAGGAAATCTTTTTCCTAACATCAAAAACACTTGAAAACAAGTTAGAACACAAATAGAGTGATTGTGATCATTAAAATCCAAGAGAGAGGGGTACAACAACTATTGTTTGTTTTATATTCATGGACTAGATTATGCATTAGAAACCATTAGTGGTGGACTACTTAATTTACCTCACACACCATATCGAAGTTCCACCTGGCCTTCCCTATGAACCCCCAAACATGTCCCTTATAGGTTTCTATTTGGAACCTTGATTCCTCCACATCCACTCTACAGTTTTCTCCACATTTTCATGACTAACATAATTCTCTCCACCTTAGGAGGGTCATTATCACTAATTTATTCAAGAAATTCAAACACCATGTCTCATGCTTCCATCACAAGATGAACCCCAAAACTTAAATGTGGCCATTTAGATTTCCCTAGAACAATAAAACAAACATTACCCATTTTGAAAATGGTTTCAGTGAATGTAGTTAACTTGATTTAAAATGCATTATGATCAGTTTCGATCACACATCAAAGGGGTGTTGTTTGAGGCAACATAAATGTGTGATCGATGGTGTTATGATAAGTGTGTATCCCGATATTCTTATTGCTCCTAAATGAGGTGTTGACGCTGTCTCCTATGGACCAGACTTGTTCAGTTGGTCTGAAATGGTAAATGTGGTCAATGAATCATCTTTATTATATTATGCATACTTTATGGCCAATGGTTCATCTTTATTATATTATGTTTCTGTAATCTTACACTATCGTATATTTTGTGTAGGCACATTGTGATATACATGGATAAAAGCTGGATCACATTACCGAGGAACACATCTCAATATGTTAAGGGTTTGAATGGGTTTTTAGATTTTGCAATTTCTAATCGATCCGTTGAAGGGAGAATAAGATGTCCATGTCCTAAATGTAAATTTAGAACATGGTTGAAGAGAGATGAAGTTTATGAACATTTAATACTGAAGCAATTCCCTGAGCAATATTTGTGTTGGATTTGGCATGGAGAATCAAACAATACAGAAAGATTGAGGACTGATGTTAATCCACAGAATGAGGTCCCAAGTTCTTCGACAATGGAAAATGAAATGCAAAACCTCATAAATGATGCATTCGGCACTGCAAGACACCACTATGAGCATCAAAACATATCAGAACAACCAGAAGAGGGTGCTACAAATTGCAACGTGATAAGTGATGTTTCTGAGACTGTAACACAAGCAGATCAAGATTGTAACATATCATTGGATCCTCTTGATTCTGTGGAGCCAAATGTAAGGGAAAACTTCAGTGAGGAAAATGCATTTCATGATTTAGTTGACGATGGAAATCAAGAGTTGTATAGTGGGTGTTTGAAATATTCAAAGCTTTCATTTCTACTGAAGTTGTACCATATCAAATGTCTATGTGGAATTAAAAATAAGGCAATGTCCATGTTATTGGAATTGATTCGTGATGCATTTCCTGAAGCAAAAATCCCAGAATCGTTTTATGATATGAAAAAAGTTGTTAACAAGCTTGGTCTGAATTATACAAAAATACATGCGTGTCCCAATGATTGTATGCTTTACTGGGGAGAGGATTCAAGTAGACAGAATTGTAAGAAATGTTCTTCTTCTATATGGCAGTCAAAGGGTGATGTTGGAAGTATGACTGAACATAATTTCACGGAGAAGAAGAAAAGGAACACACCTGCAAAAGTTTTGCGTTACTTTCCTTTGAAGCCTCGATTGCAAAGATTATTCATGTCATCAAAAACCGCCGAACACATGAAGTGGCATGCTGTAGATAATAACAATGATGGGTTAATGAGACATCCACGGGATTCCCAATCGTGGAAGACATTTGATTCATTACATCCAGATTTCTCAGCTGATCCTAGGAATGTTCGATTGGGATTGGCTGCCGATGGATTCAACCCATTTGGGACTTTGAGTACGAGTTATAGCATTTGGCCAGTTGTTTTGATCCCTTATAATCTGCCTCCGTGGATGTGTATGCAACAAACATCTTTTATCATTTCGATGATTATTCCTGGAAAACAAATGCCTGGAAATGATATTGATGTATACCTGCAGCCTTTGATTGAAGAATTGCAGGAGTTATGGAGGAACGGTGTTGAGACATTTGATGTTTCTTCTAAAACAATGTTTAAAATGCATGCTGCTTTAATGTGGACCATTAGTGACTTCCCTGGGCTTGGGAATTTATCTGGTTGGAACACTTATACGGGTTTGGCTTGTCCCGTTTGTAACTTTGATTTCGAGCCCAAACGGCTACCTCACAGTAGAAAATGGTGCTTCTTGTGCCATCGAAGATTTCTTGATGCATCTCATAGATTTCGGCTGAACAAATCAAAATTTAATGGTTGCATTGATCGTAGACCACCTCCAAAGTTGTTAACCGGTTCTGAAATATTGACACAGCTTGAAAATGTTAAAACAGAATTTGGGAAGGTTCATCATTTGAATGATAGCGGAAAACGAGTGCGAAGTGCATCGTCAAGTGAAATCAGAACGCAACAATGGAAGAAAAAAAGTATATTCTTCAAACTTTCGTATTGGGAATTTAATTCTTTGCGCCACAATCTTGATGTGATGCATATTGAGAAGAATGTATGTGATAATTTGATTTTCACATTACTTAATGAGCATGGAAAGTCGAAGGATCATCTCAATGCTCGCAAAGACTTACAAGTAATGAACATAAAACGTGATCTCTGGCCATATGAGAATGAAAAGTATGCTCCGGCCATTTTTTCATTGAAAAATAGGGATAAAGATACGTTCCTTCAAATTTTAAAGAATGTGAAGGTATCTGATGGGTATTCGAGTAACATCTCGAGGTGTGTTGACTTGAAGAATCGTAAGTTATATGGATTGAAAAGTCACGATTCACATGTTTTGTTACAACAGTTACTACCATTGGCATTGCGTACATTATTACCTGAAAAAGTTACTGCTGTTGTACTCCATTTCTGCACATTTTTCAGACAGTTATGTGAGAAAGCTCTACATCCATTTCAGCTGGACAACCTATAGGAGAGGTTTGTATTGACCCTTTGTGCAATGGAGATGATCTTCCCTCCATCGTTTTTTACTGTCATGATGCATTTAACTGTGCATTTGGTTGACGAAGCTAAATTAGGAGGCCCCGTTCATTATCGATGGATGTATCCAATTGAGAGGTATTTTATTTATATGTTTCCAGTTAAGTAAACATTTTTTGGCATTTAAATAAATGCATAATATTATTATTATTTTTTCACAGATATCTTGGGCATTTGAAAGCATACGTGAGAAATAAAGCTCAACCAGAAGGCTCTATTGCTGAAGGCTATTTGGCCGAGGAGTGTCTCACCTTTTGTTCCAGATATTTGGATGATATTGAGACAAGATTTACTCGAGTTGGACGTGTTGACGACACATCAACTCAATCTCAAATGCATCAGAAATCAAAAATATTTCCTGCTATTGGCCGATCAGTTGGGAGGACCTCATACGCGACACTAACAGAATTGGAATTATTACAGGCACATAGATATGTGCTGCTGAATAGTGAAATTGCAGATCCATTTATTGAAGAGTTGAGGATACAAACAAAGAGACGAATGAGAAGCCGAACACGAAATGAAAAAGATATAACGAAAGCTGTGAATAAAGAGCTGGTAGAATGGTTTGCACGACGTGTAAGTTTATAAATATTGCAATAAATACGAATATTACTTTGACACATACAATTTGCAAATCTATTAAATTATATTTTTTTTTTCAGATCATGAATACTGATACTCGAGCTGACTTTTCAGAAGATTTGAAGTTTCTTTCTAGAGGTCCTATAAAACAAGTTAGAAAGTTCAACGCTTATAATGTGAATGGTTTTAGATTTCGTACAGTCGATCGAGAAGTGGGTTTGAAAACACAGAATAGTGGTATTTTTACATTTGCTGAAGTGGAATACTATGGAAAGCTGCATGATATTATTGAATTAAACTACCACGGGCATTTTTCTGTTGTTTTATTCAAATGCAAATGGGTCGATTTTATCAGAGGTGTTAAAAGAGATTCATTGCAATTTACTTCTGTAAACTTCTCTCGCTTGATGGATGTTGGTGATCGTGAACTGCATGATCCATATATCTTAGCATCGCAGGCAAAAATGGTATATTATGTGAATGATGTTGTGGATGAAGGGTGGAGTGTAGTTACTCACGTAATACAAAGAGATTTGTATGATATGGGTGATGAAGTGGAAGATTTGACCTCTGCAATTGAATTTCATCAACAACAGGAAGCAGAATTATTTGTCCATCATGATATTGAAAATATTGGTCTAGCAAGGATGAATGAAGTGGATGAAGCAATGGAGCAGGAAACCGACATGATTGAAGGGGAAAATGATTGTATGTACAATTATTTATTCATTCAGCAACTACTTGTTTCATTTCTGTAGTCATTCATTATCATTGTTATATATATATTGTTTGTTAATACTGGGCATCTATTATCATTTTTAATTTTTTTTCTGCATGAATTTTTTGAAATATATATTCTGAACTTAATTTTATTTGATTAAATGACAGGAATGCCAAGGAAGAAGCGGTACACTATTCCTTCTTCTTCTGCGACAGATGACGATCCGTCTGTCCCCACAGCATCATCTCCCCCTGCACCATCTCTGACACCATCAGTGGATGCCTCATTAGAGGATGAGTCATCGCCTCCCCCTATAGGAGCTTCAGCAGCGGGGCAGCGACACGCCCACTCCAGTTCATCACGGACATTCTGGAGGGTCGCAGTCATAGGTACAAATTTTAATTAAATAAATTTATTGCATTTTGTTTATAGTAATTGTTTGCTCATTGCAGATGAAGACAATGAAACCGTGGAAAGAGACATAAAAAGTTCTGATGTTTGGAACATGCATGGCAAGAAGATAGTGGTGCCATTTGATTCTTATGGGGTCCCGACGGATGACGCCGCAGGTTTACTTGGTCAGATTATAGGTCAGCTGGCAGCGGAGCCCGTTTCCCTGCCTATTTCGTATGATGATTGGAGGCATATGCCTCCAAACTGGAAAAATGAAGTTTATGATTCTCAGATAAAGGTAATTTTATTACTTTATGGTTTAATTGAATGTCATTTTACTAATATATTCAAAATGAATTTCTGTATACAGATGTTCTTCCACTTTACCGTTGCTGATGTGATAGCACGGAAGTGGACATTGAAAAATCTTGGAAAAAAATGGAAAGATTTCAAATGGAGGTTGTGGTGTGATGTCAACGATTCTTCGTTGACCGTGCAGCAGATGTATGAGAAGATACCCAGTGGGGTACTGAAAGAACAGTGGAAGGTTTTTGTCGATAGACATCGTGATGAGAAGCGGATGGTATTGAAATATATATTATTATATTATCCTCATTTTACATTTATAAATGTACATGAAGAGGAGATAGACATTGAATACAATACTATTAAATTGAATTTTATTTATTTCAGGATCTCTCAAGAAAGAATGCTTCAAACCGGGCGAAGCAGGTAATCCCGCACACTGTGGGTTCAAAAAGCTTTTCAAGAAGCCGAATGTCATTGGTAATCTTTTAATTAGTTTAAATATTTATAAGATAATATTATCTATTTAACATATTTGATTGATGATTTATCTTTGTTTAATGCAGTCACAGAGTTTAGGGCATGAAGCATCCCGAACAGAACTGTGGCTGGATGTTCATAAAAAAACAGATGGAAGTTTTGTTAATGAACCTGCCAGAGAAGTTGGGGTATGAAGTCAATTATTTATTATAATAACTTAATATTAGTTTTTACTGTGTTAATATATATTGATATTTGATTTATAGGTAAAAATTAAAGAAAAATGGGATGCCAATCCTGGGCAATCCTACTCAGTCTCCCAGGATGACCCGGTTGGTCAAGTCCTTGGGAAGGAGCATCCTGGTAGAGTGCGCGGGATGGGTTTGGGACCCGTACCATCTGAGGTCTTTCGCATGCCATCAGGGATTTCGGCCTCATCTACTCCTGGTTATAGTCATTTCATACCTGAAGATGCTCAGAGGGAGATGTCTTCTCTACGAAACACAGTTCACCAGCAGGGGAATCAGATATCTGATTTGCAGAAAGAGTTGCTTGAAATACGTCAGCATATGAGCAGATATGCCCCCGGTGGTAGTGCATCGGGTAGTGGTGAGCAGGTAAATCACAAAAAAATCAAAATCATTTAGTTTGCAAACTTTTATTGGTTTTAATTTTTATTATAAATATGCAACAATATTTAATTTTCAATATAATGTTCTTACAGGTGGCAACAGGTGGTAGAGATGAAGGTGGAGAGGGTGACGATGCAGCATCAGATGATGAGTAGTAGTATTGTTGATGTGTTTAACAAGTATGATAACAATTGGTTTGTAGTAAAAGCATTTCATTTGCTGAAAATTATTTCTTTTTAGCACTCTAGTGTTGTTCTCTATGTATTAAGATGGTATTCTGAGACTATGTTTGGAGTAATTAATGTTTAATTATCATAAAATCAAGAATTATTACCCATTTTAATTGTAGATGATATATTACACCATTTAAAGGAATCTGATAGGTTTTTTATGATTGATATATGGTCTAAAAATCACCCGAGGTGGTTGAATGATGAGGTTATCTTGAATACATCCTTCCCTCATAGGTTTGAATACATCTGGTTTGTGGTTATATCATTCAGTGTTATAATAGAAGAAGATATATAAATGGGGCTCACAATATATATGATCTATGAATTCATATACTAGTTCTTAGATGTGTAAATTCATGAAATCATTATATACCAATTGGAAGTGGGTGGAAGTCAAAATTGTGATGGTCACAATGTATCCCCAATATTAGGGAGGATATGTGATCATATATTGAATAATGATTTCATAACATTATATAGAAATCAAGGAGTCCAGTTAAATACATTATTAAGAATGATTGTACATGGATGAGGTTTTAGGACTCCCAATGATACCATAATTAATTGTTTAGAATGTAATTCCTATTTCATATCATCATTATTGGGAGGAATATGGAATCCCTCCATTACCTAAACTCTCTTTAAAATGACTTTCAATCCCTTAATCGATGGAAATCTGGAATTGAATTTCAATAAGTTGTGGGATTTTTTGGGAACATTAATTTTGACCTAGTTGCATTATGGGTGAATAAAACACCAAATTTTTTTTGTTTTCCGATAAAAATATACATCATTCATCTGTTTTTGTGTATATATTCTATGAGTTGTGTTGGATGTTGTATACTTTTACATTGTGATGTGTTTATGTTTTGTTTTGATTCTCAAGGATGATAATTGTTTAATAGATTTTTGTTTTGAGGGTCCAGAATTCAAAAGTCACTCCCTTTACATTTTTCCATGTCTTGTTTCTACTAAAAGGAATTTTAGAGGTGTTTTAGAGTCTTGGTGAGAGTTATGTGCATTCATAGGGTCACCATTCCATGTTGTTGGTTGTGGTGATGGTTGTTTTGGCCATTGGTTCTTGTAGGTTGTCTATGGAGATGGTTGTGTGATGTTAGGATACACCACAAAGAGTGAAATGGTATGGTTGGTTATGTTGTTGGGAATGGTGAATGGATGTCCACCCTGTGTAACATGGGAAATAGAATATGCACGGTGAAGGGAATTATATTGTTCATTTCACTTTTGGGTACCACCTGTGTAGCACGGGGAGCTAGGTTTAACCATGTCGTGGTCTTGGGTGTGGTGAGGAGAAAACAACCAATCTTTTTATGTTATGTCATAGTGGATGTTCATGGAGGGAATCGAGGGATCCAGCACACCTTGGTCCATTCCATGTTCTAGGATATGGTGGTGGTCAATTTTTTTTAAAAACACATGAAAGGCAGGAAAGAGATATGGGTGACTTAGATCTCCTTTAACCAAGGGAGACCACAGCATATTGGTATGTCTCCACACTATGGAGAACCCATTTGGGATTTCCTCTATAAATAGAAGGCACATATGGACTTATTTTGATTTTCTTTCTTCTAATTTGATATTTGGATAACACCAAATCCCATTGATTACCTTTTACCATCTCTCTTAATGTTTTTATCCTCTTGGATTGTGGATAATTGAGTTCCATTTATTCAAGTTTCCTTCTTCTTTCCTTTCTACCTTTTATTATTCCCAATATTTTGGGTGTTTATTGTTGAGAACCCCTATATTTTTGGTTGAGTTATGAGTGTGTTTGGGTGATGGGATTCTGAGGATAGGTTTTGGTGGGTTTCTCTTATATCCTAGTGAAACTTGATCCTTTGTTTCTTCTGTTGCGATTATGGTTCTCCTTAAATCTCTAATTAAGGTAGGATATTTGAGTTCCCTCATTACTATTTTAAATATGTGATATTATAATACTACTATTTCATCTTGGGTGGAAGTTAAGATATTTCCTAATGAAAATAATTAATTGGATATATTAAAATTAATGGGAAGGGGTGATATCAAATGTGCTTTAGGTTTTTCATGATATTGCTTTTCTATGAATGTGTGTTGGTTGTTGTTTATTATGAATTGTTTTTACTTCTATGAAATTATTATTGTTTCTAAAATTTAATTTGATAAATCACCTCACATTAAAATGATAATGTCTTTACTTATGGTAATTGAATTTCCTATCTGTAAACAAGGAATCATTGTCTTTTCCCTTTTCTTGTGAGGTTGATTTAATTTGATAGTTTGCATAATAGATGGAATTATGGTTATGGTTACTTTATGAGTTTGGATTATGGATAAGGTGATGATTTGTGATGCAAAAATTGTGGGTTGGATGTGTTTGAATTTTATAACATTGTGTCTTGTCTTGTTAGTTACTCAGTAGTTATGGAATTCTTGAAATGGTAAATCCTAGTAAATGAATGATGATGGATAAATTGGATAATTTTGCTTAAATTAGGTTGAAAAAAATGTAGGTCTTGAATATATAATGGATTGTAATTAAATATATAAATATGGTAAATGATTATGTAGGTGGTTGGTAATTGATGTAGTTAAATTGGAACTATGAAACTGGTGTATGGTTGTGTGCTTGGTAAGTGGGACTGGAAGGGTGGTAAGTGTTATAGTAGAAATTTTGATGTGCAATATTAGTGACGCATAGGTTGTGGTAGTTTATTGGCTTTAGTTGTGTGAACCTATAGGTTGGGATTGTGTGTAACTAATATACAATTTATTTTCCTTATTATTTGTATATACACACATTATGGGTTGTGTGTTTACAATGATTCCCAAAGGATCTAGTTTTCAGGTGTCTACCCCAAATATCCAGGTTAGTGATGGTGGATGGTTAGATATCCCATATACCACACTTTCTCTTCCAGGTGATGTTTTTATGCATGGGTTGTGATGGATTGTGGATATAGCGCACTTAAGGTGATGATTGATTAGATGATGAGGTGTTTTATAGTGGGGGGGTTTCCATGGTAGGAGGATGGAATGATGTTAATATCCTTCATGTTCATGATACCCTCTATCCTATTTATTGAAGTGGTTATAGGATGATGTGTAATTAATGGTTAAGTCACATGGTATGATGATGATGCACCTATAATGCAGTGATTTTCATGGGTTGAGATCTAGGGATTGACTGCTATGATGAGGCTTTTGAGGTATGCTTTTGAAGGATATGGAAGGGATATGATCCCTAGGATATATTATGTTGGGCTATGAGAGCATAAAATTAGTGGGGCAGTGGTGTAGCAGATGCAACATATTTTTTTTTTCCATTTCAATGTTTAGCGGCGGTTAAAACCGCCGCTAAATGCCATACCTGTGAGCATTTCGCGGCGGTTTTAACCGCCGCTAAATAACCGGGAATCCGTTAGCGGCGGTTTTAACCGCCGCTAAATGATGAACTGGGCAGAATTTAGCGGCGGTTTTAACCGCCGCTAAATATATTATGTTGATATTTAGCGGCGGTATTCACCGCCGCAGAATAGGCGCATCAAACGACTGAATTTAGCGGCGGTTAAAACCGCCGCTAAATAAGATACCCATATAACCGCCGCTAAATGACGGACATACGACACATTTCTAAAACCTCCGCGGAATCGAAAAAACCGCCGCTAATAGATTGCCGACGCCAAACTTAGCGGCGGTTTTTGTAAACCGCCGCCACACAATATAGCGGCGGTTTAAACCGCCGCTAAACCGGAAAAAACCGCCGCTAGGATCGGCATTTGTTGTAGTGTAATATTCTAAAATTTTGGACTATCTATTTAACATATAACTTTTATATTACTAGAATAATATTAAAAATAATTTCTTGAAACTTCTAATTATAATGGAATAATTGATTAAGTACCTTTTATTCTTATCATTATATTGATGCAACTTTGAAACTGTGGATCAAACATTTTCGAATGATAGATATAAAAAAACAATTAAGTAAAGAATAAATGTTTACAAAAGAGTAATTATAATTAACTAAAAATGAATAATGTTTTAAATAAAGTAATTAATAAATATAATTTTATTATTCAGGATATTAGAGGTTATATGAAGATAGCTTGTACTCGAGGTAAGAGTTTCTAGTCCCCGATTTCGTTTAAACTTATTTTCTTATAAACTACATTAATCTTACCTTTCAGTAAAATACATGATTTTATATTTGTTATATTACAATTATTTTGATAAATTATTATTAGATATCATTAATTCCATATAATCAAAACTTTTTCATAAGCCTTTACTACGTTATGGTAGGTGATCCTAATCTTACCCCTTTCTTTTGCAATTATTTTGTAATAATCTATTTTAAAATTCCTCTAGATATATCTCTATAAATAAAATTTCATTATATACTCACTTTTTTATCTATTATCTTTGAGATATTATTCAATCCATTTCATCAATCCCTTTACAAAAGTAGTCACTTTGTAACATTAGGGATTTCTCTTCAAAACCTCCCTTCTTTTATATAAATTGTTTAACTATTATATATATTTTATTCTATGTTATGTATCCGAATATTTGGATGTCTCTCTTACTTATTTTTATTTATTTTAAAGTTATTACTAATCATCTTACCTTTATTATTAGTTTCTAGTGAATACCATACATTTTTCAAATGTGGATCACTTATATGTCTCTAATACTTTCAAGTATTATTTTTGAATTACCTATTTTATCAAATATGGATCATCTACAAGGATATGTAAACATACCTTTTTTTATTTTGAATCTATTAATAGCCTCCTTTCATCCTTTAAAAACTTATAATTCATACCTCAATTCATTCATAAGGGGTCTATACATACACTTTTTTCTTTCTTATGATTTTGTAATCTATCATCTCAATCCTTCCATCTTGAGTTTATTTTTTTTTATTTTGTGTAAATATTCTTTATATAATGGATATATTCTATGTATTTCCTTATATTTATATTAATTTTCTTTTATTAAGTTGTTTTTATTACCATTATACTATATGGTTTAAAAACTATACATTTCATAATTTAGTTTGAAGGATATTTATATAGAAATTTATACTATTCATTTAAATTTAAAAATCTAAAAAATATTCCAACACAATATTTCAAAAATTGATAATTATTAAATAATTATCCATTTTGATATAATAGGTTCCATATGGTATAATATTTATTTTATTACTTATTCATTTCTTTCATATGATCAATGCATTGGAAATATTATATGATGTGTGGGGCCCAAAATTTTATACCCCCTTGAAGCATTTATAGGTCTCCTGAGACAAACCATAATAGTGTAATGGGTTTGTATTTAACCCTTATTTATGATTTACTATCTCAATTAATAGAATATGTCATTATGATGTATATAATTTTAATCACAATGAGATATATTTTGTTATCCATGTGGTTACTTATTTCTATTATTTTTCAATCCGATAACATTTTACATTTATAAAATATTTTATATAACATTTAATTAATTATTTATTCTTTCCATATTTATCATTTCATAACTATTCCATGATTAGATTATACTAGATGAAACCCCTTACCAAGTGTCTAAGCTCACCCTTATTATTTTTTCAATTTTTTCCTAGAAAAAATAGAATAATTTCATGTGTAAACTAAGGATACAAAATGATTAAATAAAAAGGCTTAATGTGTTATTATTTTTTTACTTTATGTTTTAATATAAAGAATTGATCAAGTCTGTTTCTAATATTCCAAGACTGTTAAACATTTTGATCCTGTGCATTGTGATATCTATATTGGATATAAAATTTAATAATTTACCACTAACATGGGGTTATTGGAATTAAGATTTTTATAAACCCAAATATTGAGGTGAAATCTATCACCCTTAAGAGTTAGAAAAAAATGGGTGAAAATACTCATACCAAGATTGGATAAAATAAAAGGAAAAAGAAAATAAAGAGTAGGAAAACATGATTAGAAATTAAAATTAAGATAAAATGAATTTACAAAAGAAGCACCATGATCATATATGCAACACCCCAAGATTTCATAGTATGTTAGTTCTTCAATGTAATTCAATAAATTACACTACACGCAACATCGAGTTCAAGCGCATCATCACTTACCAAACTAGCCGTTCAAAAGCAGTTATGAATAGTATTAACATAATTTAGAACATTACATAACCCTTATAATTTTAGAATCCATATTATGAGTTTCTTATACAAAATATAAGGACAAATTCATTTTTTCAGATAAAAGAAATATTTTAAAAAAAATGCAATTTTACCGCCATTTAATTGTGAAGCCTTTTTAAATCCAATATTTGAAACTTGTATATATTAAATTTGACAAAATTTACATATTATTTGAGATCGGGACATGAGCATTTAGTTTCTATAAATATTTTGTGTTTTTCTGATAACTTTCATATTTGGGTGAATAGTGAAAAATAATATATTTTAACTGAAAACAAATTTTTTAATCAAAATAATTTATAGTGTTCAAATATACATATGAATGGTTTGGATGTATAATTAGATTATATTTTTACCATTTAATCCAATTTTGGTCATTTTAAGTAATTTAACTTTGAAATTGGATATAAACAAATGTCAATCTTTTGATAATTATTATTTCTTAAAAAACACGCTTTTTGTTTTGACAATGCGAATTAATTTTAAATTAATTTCTGCCACTTCTGTGTTTTGAATTTTGAAAAATGGATTCCATATTTAGAATCAGGAGTTCTAAATTGTGTAAATAGTTAACTTTTATTTTCATACTTTTTGAATAATTACTTCTGTAAATATTTAATTTACCATGGTTAAAGGGTAAATCCGGTAAATAAAGTTAAAAATATAATATTATAATAATATTAAATTACCCAAAAACATGTCATAACCTTATTGGGTGATACAGGTACGACCATGGGAATCCTTGGGACAAATTGGGAACCCCATGGAGCGACTTTTAAGTGAAAATGACACTTTATATTAATTAAGTTAAATTAAATACAAAAATGACATAAGAATATATCTTTTAGTAAAACAATTTTTACATAGGGTTATATATGTTATCTGTTAAAATATAAAAATTAATTATAAATCTAAAACTATTTTCTAAAAAATGGTATTTTATTTATAATTTTTATACATTTAATAGTTAATTTTATTTATGACACAATGATGTTGTAGTATTTTCATTATGAATGAAAGAATAAATTAAATGGTATTATAAATGTTAAAATAAATATAATTTTAATATTTTGATTCCATAAAATAATTTTATAGGATAATATGTCATGTTAGGATTGATAAAATGAGTTTATTTAGAATTAATAAAGTTGTTAGGATTTAACCAAAAATCAATTACCAAATACTGTAGAAATTGATATAAAAGAGTGTTTAAAACAAATATTATATTATTAATTGATATTGTATTCCTAAAAAACTAAGGTTAGTCCAAGAGACTTATATAATGATATGTGTATCATTGATGAACCACTTGGGGTTCTCTTGGTAGTTTATGGTAAGTTTATTAACCATATAATATAAAAATACAAAGAGACATGGTAAATGTCAAACTAATTAACTAAGAGATAAAACTAAAAGATAAGGTTAATATATTGAACCAAACCTATCTAAAACATATTGGTTGAGTGTATTTCGACCCATCCCCACCTTATCCTCAAAATGAGTCACTTCAAAGCCATTAGAAACCGAATATTAATTTATTATAAATTAATATTTCTAGCTTTTCCTAAGGTACCCCTCACCCCTCTTATAAAGGGGAACTCCCCCTTCTCACTAATTAACACCTTCAAAGCCATTTGGCTCGGCTAAACCCTGCCCCAATATCTTCTAAGCCCTAAATAGAACTTAGAGTCCTTAGTTTGATCATAAAGTCAACCTAAGGAGCCCTTTTGATCAAATCAAAAGGAAGAACCTGAAGAAGAGGTAAATATTGCATCACCTCTTTCAAGTTCCTTTCTTCTTCCACTTCTTCTTTCTTTGTTATTTCGATTCTAAAATAATAAATATAGTATTTTCTATATACTTTGATGTTATTATAAATATGGTACAACCATATTTAGTATTCTATCCATCCTTTGAATGACATGTCACCATACGTGCGTACGTACGGCTTACCGTCTCCACGTCGTGGTGTAATTGTTATTCAAAACATTATTATTTGGATGGGTACGATAATGATATGTAATTGATTTAAATAATAAATATAACATTATATTATTCTTTATATATGATATACCATCCAATTATATATGATTTTAATATCAAAATAATGATATTGTCACTCGTGCGTACGTACGGAATACCGTCTCCACGAACGTGGTGAGATTCATTCCCCATCATATCCATTCAAGACTAATTTTCATTTGAAGAATAAAAATAATTTTTAAGGACTTGATATCATTCTGGATATGAATAATATACAACTTATCCATAACAATCATGACTTAGGTAACAAAACATATAAAATAAAATGATTAAGTGAACACCTGAAACGGCGATAATACTAAAACATTATTAACAAAGAAATATTAGAAGATGATATATGATATCATATTTATGTATATGATTCTTGAATAATTTAATGAAAATGATTTAACTATTATACATGAGGTTAACCTACCTGCGACCAAGGGAAAAGTACAATGTAAGGGGTTTCTTATCTCACTTTTAATTCTGTGAGATTTCCATTGTTCCCAACTTATTTATTGCACATGGTGTGTGTACTACCCATGATTGTATTCATTGTGTAATATAATTTAATTTATGTATATTTACATCAAAATTGTATGATATTTTTTTCATGGTTGTATGTTTCATTAGTTACCAAATTGATAAGGGAATTTGAAATTTTGATTTCCACTCATTCGACTTTATGCATACATCATTGATTATTTTACTCCCTGATTATGTGTGGAATCACTATTAATTTTCTTATGTCATAATTTACACTCCTCTTTCTGTGGATATACATTTTATACACATAATCACTCCATTAATAAATTCTCAAGTCATCTATATGAACTTGATATGAGTAATTTTAACTCAATATCCATTTGTTGAGTTAATTATCTAATTCATTGGTGGTGTTTTTAAAAGAATACATGTGAATGCCCTCTGATTGATTTACAATGAATATCAAATCATATTGAGTGTATTTATATTTGTCAAACATAATTATGTCATCTATTTATCCTTAACCTAAGGATACTGTATTTATAAGATATTTCATCTCAATATACATTCCATTGAGACTTCTTTGTTGTCATACACCAAATCACTTTTACATGGTGTATATAATGTAATTTGACATAGTATACCACAAATACCTTTATTCTAAAGGTATTATAACGTTTTTATTACCTCAATTATTTATATTCAAGTGTCTCTATTTTGGTTAGGAACTCTAACTAAAATATCATTTTAAATGTTTTAAATATTTATTATTCTAAATCTTTCTTATTAATTTCCATGTTTTAAAAATAGTTTTAAGGATTTATTTATATGGACATTAATGTTTTAAAATTAAAATTCCTTTTAATAGTTTCAAAGTGGTATGGGACACTTTGATTCAAGAATCTATTTTTAAATGGCTTCTTGACAAAGAGTGTGTCTTTTAAATGTTTTCAAGAAAAAAAGGGGATATTTCTCTCAAATAGTTTTGATGATTATTTTCATCTATTTCAATATAATTCATTATTCTCGATTGATTTCAATATGTTACAATACCATGTTAAATATTATATTGAATGAGTTATGTTTGACAGTGGATGTGATATTTTTATACCATTAATGGTTTGTGGATAAAGTATTGAAATTTTGTATGCTTGTTTTAATACAAATGTTTATGTTATGTTTCAATCTTTTCATATGAGTAATGCATTGGACATAGTAAGTGACGGGTGGAGCCCGCTATAACTCCTCGATGCGTTGGTAGGTCTCATGAGACAAACTAGTGTCTTGGCACAAGGCCTTCACAAAATATTATTTGTAGTCTTGGAAAAAGGCCTTGACTTTGTGGTTATTATAGTCTGGCATTATGCATTTCATCATTATGAAAGTTGTTATTGATATTGCATGTGATTATTCGACAAGTAGAATATCTATGTGAATAAGTAAATGGAATTATTTTATTTTATTTTTGACATATTATGCTTAATTTCAAGTTTAAAAGGCTTTTGTTTTAGTTATACATTGCCTTAAATGTTTATACTTATTTATGAAAATTTCCGCTATATTGTTATCCTTGCTGAGCATCTGAGCTCACCCATTTCTATGTTTTATTTTTCCCAGAATGTGAAGAAGTATTTTATGACTGACCTGTAGGGATAGTCTAAGGGGATATGAGTGTGGACTATGGATACTATGTTGTTGTAGTGTTTCACTTTATCATGTAATTTAAGACTTATGAATGTATCTAGTGTTTCCAAGGCTACTAAACTAATCGGTCTTTAGAGACTTTATCTTTTGTGATCATGCCAATGTTATGTAATAATGCACTAACTTTAGGATTCTGGGGTCGGGGCATTAAGGTTGGTATCAGAGGAAGTTTAGTAAAAACCTTTGGAACTAGATTTAAATAATCTCTGATTAGAGCACATAGCCCTAAGATATACTTAGAAGATTATTATAGAAGAACTTCGTAAAATTTTGGTATTATAGAGATTTTGTCAGTTTTCCAAGAATTACATCCCTTTCTGGATACGAGTAGGTAGAGGTGGCTCTAGCACAGATGTACCTAGGGGTAAAACCTGAAAACACCAATTTGAGCTAGACTTTAATGGGAACTGGTGCACGATAATGGGCCTTGCTGCACTCTTGCTTATGACACTCCCAGGGGATATGCTTAAGATAATTTACATTTTCTTTACAAACCAAATTAAAGTATTTTAATATAAGATGAGAATAAATGACCATGGTTAATCCTAAGGTGTTTTAAATTGAAAATATGGTGTCATGATATTCTCTGAATGTTTTTATGACTACTGTTACTCACACAATGCTTTCTGGTTTTAGTCAATGCCTGGATTCTAAGGAAGTCATAGTAACTTTGAGAATGATGTACATGGTGGGAACAGTGGTGTAAATGAGCAACAAAATGGAATGATGATAGGCATAAAAGATATCATGTTAATGCCAAATCAGTTTCCCAAAAATATGATCAACAACATATATATTAACCAACTCCCGGACACAAAAAAGAAGAGAGAAGTGATGAATGATAGGATCTACAGTTGTGGAGACCATGGAGAAAGGAATCCTAAATTTCCATCATGCAAGAAATGTGGAAGGGGACACCCATGAATGTGTCTCAATAAAAAAAAGAAATGATTTACATGTGGGAAAGAAGGACATGAAATGACGAATTGAAGAGGAAAAATGAAGAGTACTATAGAAGAAAATAAAAACAGTCCCAAGAATCCATTTACATTCATTTGCCATAAATGTAAGGGACCTGACCATTACCTGAGTGAATGCTCTATTCTATAGGATATTTTATTGGTCAAAGAAGAAGCTATGTGGAAATAAATGGTTGGAGAAATGTTTAAATTTATTATTGCTCCTTATGGAAGGGATTACTTTGGAATAATTTTATCTTGTATTTGTAACCCTACAGTTTGTCATGTGAAAATGATATTTAAGGAAGAATTATATTTTCTCTTGTGGATATAGTTATAAATAACCATTTGGTTTTATATGATCATTGGGTTTGAGGTAACTACAAGTTACTATATTTTGGAATGAAAATGAAAGGTATGAGATAACATTTGTGGTTAAATTAATTTATGGTTATTTTGAGAAATTTATCTCATTTCAAAAATTTTATAAAATATTGTTTTTGAAAAAGGACAACACACAGACCGTGTAACAACCCATCGCATCGGACAAAGCTATGGGAATCGAACCCACAACTAGAGTGAGTTTGAGATTTATCACCTACCACTGGACTACGTGAAGTCCCTGCTTAGTGTGACTAATTATTTTTAGTTAAATGATTTTATTTATCAATAATAAGTTGATTTGGGATCTTATGTCCTATCAAATGAATACCCTGATTATAGGAAAATGATTTGGTGATTAAGTGATAAATGTTATTTTGGAAAACGTTCTCTTTGTTAGGAACACTATATAACCAAGGAAAATAGAATACTATGGGATTTCATTTGAGGAGTAATGGTAAATTTTTATCTATGTTGATATTATGGATTTATAGTGATTTGGGTTATTTATGGAAGTGATTAACCTATAATAGAGAATATGTTATTAGGTTAATTAATTTTAAATATGTGACTTTAAGAGTAGTTTATGTCATTTAGAGATACAATTTAATGTGGAAGACTACAGAACAAAATTCTTATAAGTTTTGGGTTTCAATATTAGTTTGGATTATATTGAAGGGATTTAAAGACAATTTTTTTCTGAATGGTATTTATTTAACTTTTGGGTACTGTTGGTTTAATTTTAGAAATTAAGATTAGTGTTTCTTTCTCTAAAGCAATATCCTTTTGGGGGATCATCAGATCTTGTACTAACCGTTTTGGTATTGATTAATCTCTCAAGATAAGGTAAATATATAGTTTATCCTTTTTGGATCATGTGATTCTTTAGAAGTTTATTCTAGCTCTTCTGGTGTGACCAAGTCTTCTTGAATACTCATCGTTTAAAAAAATGAGTTAGTGGTAGAATTATATTAAATAATGGAACTCTACATAAAAAGTAACTATATCTCTTTATGTTCATAGTCAATCTCATAAATAAATTCCTCATCTTTATGAAATGGAACTTAAAAAAAATGTTGTCACTTTACTTTTCCTACTACGAAACTATTTACTGTTTATCCCATAAAAAGTTTGTGGTTTTCTTGTCGTTAACTTTCTCTTCATCATGTTTTCTATCACTCTCTATCATAAATTGACACACATTTTATCATCCATATCCATGTTTTTCTACATGAAATTCTAGTATGGGTTATCTTGGATGGCCTTTGTAATTCTCTTTCTTTCTTTTAAAGTGATAGTTTTATTGACTCTTTTTCCAATGTGGGACTTTCAATTATATTCCCAAGCCCAATTTTAAAAATTGAAAGGGCACAATTTATTGAATGAGGGAAGAATGTAACACCCCAATATTTCATAGTACATTAGTTCTTCAAAGTAATTCAATAACAAACACTACACAAAACATCAAGTTCAAGCGCATCACGACTTACCAAACTAGCCGTTCAAAAGTGGTTATGAATAGTATTAACATAATTTGAAACTTTATATAACCCTTATAATTTTATAATCCATATTATTAGTTTCTTAGACATAATATAAGGACAAATTCAATTTTTCAGATAAAAGAATTATTTTTCAAAAAAATGAAATTTTACTGCCTTTTAAGGGAGAACCCTTTTTAAATACAATATTTGAAACTTTTATATATTCAATTTTACAAAATAAACTTATTCATTTAGATCGGGACATGAGAATTTAGTTTCAATAAATATTTGGTATCTTTCGGATAACTTTCATATTTGGGTGAGTAATGAAAAATAATATATTTTAACTGAAAACAACTTTTTTAATCATATTAATTTATAGTGTTAAAATATATATATGAATGGTTTTGATGTATTATTAGATTATATCTTTACCATTTAATCCAATTTTGGTCAATGTAAGTAATTTCACTTTGAAATTGGACATAAACAAATGTCAATCTTTTGATAGTTATTATTTTTTAAAAAACACGCTTTTTGTTTTGACAATGGAAATTAATTATAAATTAATTTCTGCCAATTTTTAGTTTTGAATTTAGAAAAATGGATTACATATTTATAATCAGGTGTTATAAATTGTGTAAATAGGTAACTTTTATTTTTAGACATTTTGAATAATTACTTCGGTAAAATATTTTATTTACCATGGTTAAAGGGTAAATCTGGTAAATAAGGGTAAAAAATAATATTATAATAATATTAAATTATCCTAACACGTATCCTAACACTATTGGATAATACATTCCCGACCATGGACATCCTTGGGTCGAATTTGGGACCCCATGGTGCCACTTGTATGTGAAAATGACACATTATATTAAGTAAGTTAAAGTAAATACAAAAATGACATAAGCATATATCTTTTAGTAAAACAATTTTTACATAGGGTTACATATGTTATTGCTTTGACTATAAAAATTAATTAGAAATATAAAAAAAATTCCTACAGAATGGTATTTTATTTATAAATTTTAGACATTTAATAATTAAATTTATTTATAAGACAATGATGATGCAATATTTCCATTATTAATGAAAGAATAAATAAAATGGTATTATAAATGTTAAAATAAATATAATTTGAAATTTTTGATGAGATTCACGAATTTTATAGGTTAATATGATATGTTAGGATTGATAAAATGAGTTTATATCGAATTAATAAAGTTTTTAGGACTTAAAAAAATAAATCTCCAAATAGTGTTAAAATTGACATAAAAGTGTTTTTGGCAAAAATATTATATTATTAATTGATATTCTATTCCTAAAAATATAAGGATTGGAAAAGATACTTATATAATGATAGGTGTATCATTAATGAACCACTTGGGAGTTTCTTGGTAGTTTATAGTAAGTTTATTAACCATATATTATAAAAATACAAAGAGACAAGGTAAATGTGAAACTAATTAACTAAGAGCTAAAAATAAAAGATAAGGTTAACATAGTGATCCAAACCTGTCTAAAACCTATTGGTTGAGTGGATTTAGACCCATCCCCACCTTAGACTCAAAATAAGTCACTTTTGAGCCATTAGAAACCGAATATAAATTTATTATAAATTAATATTTCTAGCTTTTCCTAACGTACCCTCACCCCTCTTATAAAAGGGCACTCACCCTTGTCTCTAATTGAAACATTCAATGTCATTTGTCTCGGATAAAACCTACCCAAATATCTTCTCAAATTCCCTTACTTCAACTTAGAGTTTTTATTTTGATCATAAAGTCAACCTAAGGATCCCTTTTGATCAAATCAAAAGGAAGAACCCGAAGAAGAGGTAAATATTTCATCACCTCTTTCAAGTTCCTTTCTTCATCCACTTATTATTTATTTGTTATTTCCATTCTAAAATAATAACTCCAGTATATTTTATATACTATGATTTTATTATAAATATGGTACAACCATATTCAGTATTCTATCCATCCTTTGAATGACATGTCACCATACGTGCATACGTACGTCTTACCGTCTCCACGTCCTGGTGTAATTTTTATTCCAGACATTATTATTTAGATGGGTATGATAATGATATTTAATTGATGTAAATAATAAATATAACATTATAAGTATTCTTTATATATGATATTCCATCAAATTATATACGATTTTAATATCAAAATAATGATATTGGTGCTCGTGCGTACGTCCAGAATACCGTCTCCATGAACGCGATGAGAATCAATCCCCATCGTTTTCATTCCTGACTAATTATCATGTGATGATTAGAAATAATTTTAAGGACTTGATATCAATCTGGATATTAATAATATACAACATATAAATAAAAAACATGACTTATATCATAAAACATATAAAATAAAAAGAGTAAGTGGACACCCGAAATGACGATAATACTAAAACATTATTAACAAAGCAATATTAGAGGATTATATATGATATCATATTTATGTATATGATTCTTGTATAATTTTATAACAATGACTGAACTATTATACAGAATGTTAACCTACTATCGACAAAAGAAAAAGTACAATGTAAGGGGTTTCTTATCTCACTTTTAATTCCGTGATATTTCCATTGATCACCACTTCTTTATTACATGTGGTGTATGTACTGACCATGATTGTATTCATTGTGTAATATATTTCAATTTATGGATATTTATATCATCATTGTATTATCCTTCTTTCATGGGTGTATGTTTCTTTAGTTACCAAATCGATAAGGGAATTTTAAATTTCAATTTCCACTCATTCGGTTTTACACATAAATCATTGGTTATTTTACACCCTGATTATGTTTGGAATCACTATTCATTTTCATATTTCCTAATTTCCACTCCCCTTTCTTTGTATATACTTTTTATACATATAATAATTCTATTGAAAAATTCTCAAGTCATCTATATGAACTTGATAAGATTAATTTTAACTCAATCTCTATTTGTTGAGTTAAATATCCAATTCATTGGTGTTGTTTTTACAAGAATCTGTGTGAATGTCCTATAATTGATTTACACTAAATATCCAATCATATTGAGTGTATTTATATTTTTCACACATAATTATTTCATCAATTTATCCTTAACCTAAGGATATGGTCTTTATAAGAGATTTCCTCTCAATTTACATTCTATTGAGACTTCTTTGTTTTTATACACCAAATCACTTTTATATGGTGTATATAATATACTTTGACATAGTATATCATGAATACCTTTATTCTCATGATATTATAAAGTTATTATTACCACAATTATTTGTATTCAAGTCTCTCTTTTGGATAGGAACTCTATCTAAAATATCATTTTAAGTGTTTTAAAGATTTATTATTCTAAATCTTTCTCATTAATGTCCATGATTTATAAATGGGTTTAAGGATTTATTTATATGGAAATTAAAGTTTTAAAATTAAAATTCATTTTACAAGTTTCAATGTGGTATGGGACACTTTGATTCAAAAATATATTTTTAAATGGATTCTTGACAAATAATGTGACTTTTAAATGTTTTCAAGAAAAAGGGGGATATTTCTCTCAAATAGTTTTGATGATCATTTTAATCTATTTAAATATCATTAATTATTCTCAATTGAGGTTAATTTGTTACAATACAATCTTACATATTGTATTGAATGAGTTATGTTTGACTATGGATGTTCTATTTTTATACCATTCATGGTTTGTGGATAAAGTATTGACTTTTTGTATGCTAGTTTTAATACGAATGTTTATGTTATGTTTCAAACTTTTTATATGAGGAATTCATTAGACTTAGTAAGTGACAGGTTAAGTCTTCTATAGCTCCTTGATTCATCTGTAGGTCTCATGAGACAAAATAGTGTTTGCCACAAGGCCTTGACAAAATCTTATTTGTAGTCTTGGTACAAGGACTTGACTATGTGGTTATGATAGTCTGGCATTATTCATTTCATCATTATAAATGTGTTTATTGATATTGCATGTGATTATTCGACGAGTAGAATATCCATATGTATAATTAAATGGCATTATATCATTTTATTTTTTCCATATTATGATGACGTTCATGTTTAAAAGGATTTTTCTAGTTATACATTTCCTTAAATGTTTATGCTTATTTATGGAATTTTCCTCTATATAGTTATCCTTACTAAGAATCTGTGCTCACCACTTTCTATGTTTTATTTTTCCCAGGATGTGAAGAAGTATTTTATGACTGACCTGCAGGGATAGTCTAAGGGGATATGAGTGTGGTCTATGGAGACTATGTTGTTGTAGTTTTTTGATTTATCATGTAATGTAATACTTATGAATGTATCTAGTGTTTCCAAGGATACTAAACCAATCGGTCTTTTGAGACTGGATCTTTTTCGATCATGCCAATGTTATGTAATAATGCACCAACTCTGGGCTTCTGGGGTTGGGGAGTTACAATATAAAACATCACAATCATTCTAATAGAGAATGAAATAAGTTATATTTTAATATCAATGTGCTATGTTTTTTTTTGGAAATTTATAAAAAAATTACATTATTATTCTCTTTAAATTACTTCTAGAGAATGTTCCTATATAAGAAAATTTCATGAAAGATTTAGTTAAAAATACATCCCTTTTATCCCAGTACTTCCCCTATCCCTCGCCACTCCACCTTGGGTTTCATCCCAAAACACTACGTTGTGGGATCAGCGGAACGTTTGAGCGCTTCTCCTCTGATCCTTCCTGTTATTCTATTCCCCTCTTTTGGCCTCTTTCTCCTTCATCCTTCCCATTTTGTGAGATTCCTTTGTGGGTCCAATTACTTACTTCTTCTATGGGTGGTTTTGAGTCCGGACGAAGTTTGTGTAGAGTTCTTGGCCTCTTATCCTCTACACTGACCTATAGTTCCCTCTACGGCTCTCCATGTTAGATCTGTAGTGGTTTAACATAGAGGTATTGGGATTTGGTGGATCGGTGGTTAAATGTTCCCAAGGCTCTTCAGAGTTGGCCTATTTCAGTTTTGTTGGATCTGGTATTCTTCAGCTTGGACCTATCATCATTAGAAGCCCTCGTTCACTTTTTTCTATTCTCTGGCCTTTAGTTTCTTTACGCCTCTCCGAGGAAGATAATGATCGGGGTGGAAATGAGGTTTTGGGATGTGGGTTTGGTGTTCATTGGGGTTCTAGGTGCATTCTCTTTGTCAGTGGTGTCATTTTGAGTTTCTCTCCTATAAGGCATTTAGTGTTGGTTTGCAGGGCTTTTATTCTGCTTTTTTCGACGAGAAGGGGATTTGATGTTTGTCTCTCTGGAAAAGATGTAGTGATTTCAGTGACTTTGGTCTTATTTGGTGGCTTCCTTGTTGATAAGCAGGTGCAATGATAGATTTATAGTGATGATGGTACAATCCAAATCTGAGAAGGTGTTTCGACTTCGATGAGGGAGATTATGTCCTTGTCAATGGTGGGTGGAAGTTTTCATGGTTCTGCTTCTCGAAAAACCTTATCCGGAATGTTTTTGAGGTGTTGTAGTGATAATGGGGATAAGTGGTAATCATGATGTCTAGAGACATGAATTTCTTTGATGTGCTAATTAAGACCTTCTCGTATTTCGGTCTAGGATTTTATCTTTTTTAAATTCTGATTTTTGAATCCTGCATGTTTTTTTTTTGTTTTTGTGTGGAATTTTGAATTTTGGTTTGGGATGGGTTGCTTTGTTTTAATTCTATTTGTGTGGTTCCCACTAATCCCGAAAGTGGTTTATTTTGTACATAAAAAAATGTATTTGGAGGCATGAATGATTTAGTTTAAGAAAAGAAAAATCGCAAATAAATTGTAAAAATACCACTTATTGGAGAGTGTTCAGTTATATTATTTAAGATTCCATGAAAAATGAAATAATATAATAATTTTTTTATTTCTCATTAATACCAAACCTTATATGTTTGTAAAATAAATGAGTAATGGTGGTGAAAGTGTGAATATAAAACCACTGATTATATTTAAATTCTTGGGATTTGAGGGTATGAATCCCACTAATATTTTTCATAATTTGGAAGATTCAATAGAGATATATCCATGAGTTTTGAATAAAAATTTCTTAGTTAATGTGAACATATTTTTCTTTTTCTTTGATTTTTTCATACCAAAGAAAGATGAAGAGAAACCACAGATTATACATAGAAGGAAATTTTATTAATATAAATGGACTTAATTTATGTTCAATGTAGTGATTTATATATTAGATTTGGTGGCGAGAGATTAAAGTTTAACATTCATACGGTGATGAATCCTTTTCAAGATGAATAAGTAATTTTTGGAGTAGGAAACATGATGAGAATTGAGGTCGAGGCTACCATTTATAATAGAAAAGAAAGATATAAATTGTATAATTATAGGAATATAAGTATAATAATGGAATGATAAAAATTTATAATGATTTTAGAAAAGGTATAATGGAAATATACAAGTTAGGGTAAATATGTTTAGTTAGATAATGAAATAATATGTCATTTTTATAGATGTTCAAAATATTGGTGGATTGATCAGATAGAAGTGGGGAAATAACTACCTCATGGAAGAGTAATGTTTATTTCTAGGAAAGGAATAATACAAATATTTGGGTAATAATATCAATATACAATTTATTAATCTTTATTTGGTTAAATGTTTCCATTATTTTGTTACATGACATAGTGATGTCTCTTCTAGTAAAAATACTTTAAAAAAATCACCCATGATAGGTAACTTGAATGTTTTTTTTACTTTAATAGGAACTATTATTTATAATTTTTCTTAATAAATTTAAATATATATATAACTCAATAATCACATATTTTTTGTCTTTAATGATATGGAACATGATTTTTTACTTATGTATTTTGATTTCATAGGCCCCTAATAATTGATTAAGGTAAATTGATGTTATAGAGAATAAATATAAAATTAAAAGTATATAATAACATTATTTTAATTTATATAAATTTTTATTATTCCCTATTATTTTTAATTATATTTTTAAATATTATTAATTTTTATTCAACAATTATAATTTTAATATTATTTTGATCTTGAATATAAATAGTTTCTAAATAATACCATTATAAATTGGTTTAAATGTAATTTTCAGTAAATTTAAATTATTATTTTGATATATATGTATGATTAATGATAAACAAAATAATATTTATAATATGAATCATTATTTTTGAATATTTAATGATTTTTAAAAATAAAATTCCCCAAATTCTTTTATGATTTAATTTTCTAATGTTAATGTCAAATGAAAGAATATTTTTATTCATGACATAAAGTGATTGGACATTTCTTAAATTATTATTTCTAACAGTTATTGTAATCAATTTTAAATATTTTTTAATACTTTATTTCATTATTGTTATGTGGGATACAAAACTACAAGAAAGTTATTAAATTTTTTATTCAAAAACATAAAACTTTATTTACCTTATAACTATTTATTAATTTTATTTAATTATTATTCCATTAACCTTCAGAATACCTTTAATTTTTTAAATTTTTTATTCCCTTAAAAAACATTAAAAAACCAATATATAGCCACACTATAGTCTGATTATTACTTTATTAACATTCTATATATTTTTATATTATTAAAATAAAGAAATTGTATGAGGAAAAGACAATATCAATATATTAGTGGGGTAGAAAAAAATTGATAATGAAAGGTTGTGAAGCATTATCTATTTTTTTGGAAAAAATACCCACGCAGTATTTTCATTATAATTTCTTGGTTTAACATTAAATAATTAAATAATAAATAGAGGGGGGATATTTAATGTTTTTCATTATTTGAGTTATGACCCTATGAAAAGATAAAAATGAGTAAATGATGGGTTATATCATCTAATAAAATTTAAGGAGGAGTTTTATTTATTGAAATGTGAATTGTAAATCATGGATTTTTTAATAGAGTATTCCCCCCTTTATGTCTTTCTAATTTTCACATAAACACCCACCAACCCTTAATCTTATAAAATCTATTTGAAAAGATATTAGGATTAATGTATATTTTTCATTTAAAAGTTGACATTTATATGGTTTGTAAGTCTATTTATAGGATAAATATACATCTAGGATTGAGTATAAATGTAATAAAAACATATTTTAGTGAATAAAGTATTTGTTTTGATAAGGTAGGTTAAAAGTTTCGATGAATATTAATGAGAAGTTAAATTATGTGAATTTAAGAAAATGTATGTCAATATTAGTTAAAATTAAAAAAAATATGGTTTTTTTGGTTTTAATAAAAAATTAGGATTTTAAGAGAATCTTTCAAGTGATTGCTGAAAATTTATTATATATGATTATGTTTGTTTGTAATAGTGTGAGTTGTTTTCTTCAGGATAAGTAAGTGATTATGTGTCAGGGTCTTTAATTGATTATAAAATTACATATTTTTTATAAGGAATAAAAATATAGTTATGATTTAGTATCACATAATTATATATGAATTAGATGATACATAAAATCATTTTTAAGTGATGGAAAAATTTGGATATGTTTGGAAGTATTTAAATCCTAAAAGGGGAAACAAGGTATAAACATATTGAATTGAGATGTGACTATTTTTAGGAGTTTGAGGAAGAAATTCATGGTAAATATTGCAATGTAATAGTTAAAAAATAGATCATTAATGAATGAACATTTTAATGATGCATTATGATAAGAAGAACGAGGTAGAGTGAAATGTGATGTATAAATTCGAGAAAGATAAACCATGGGGTGTTTATGAAAATAAAATGTTTTGTACAATGTAATAACCATGTATATTTCATTGTAATGATGAAGGAGGAGTAAACTATATGAATTTTTTTTTATTATGGGGATTCATTATGTCATAAAGACTGATTTGTTGAAGATTAATATAAAGGAAAAATTAGGATTACATCATGATTGATTGGTATTAAAACATATTAGGATAAATATAGAAATATATATGATATAGATTTATATCATTACCAATGTTTTTAAATATTTTTTGTTGTTTTTTAAAGATACATATATTATTTCGTGATGATGGTGTTTTGGTATAGTTTGATCTGAACAATTTTTTTATAAATACACATAACCATTTTCGGAGAAAATAAAATCATTCATGGATTAAATTCACTATAGGATATGGATATATATATATATATAACATTTTATTACAATTTACTTTACTCATATAGGAGTGTCTTAGGACCACACTCATGTCATATATGGGTAAATAATTTGACTTATGTTAAACATGAGGGGGTAGATACTTTTTTCTAAGTACTATAATGAAAGGATATCGAATTAATGAATTGATCTATTTTAATAGTTATTATTTTTTTATTTAGTCATCCATTTATTATTTTACATCCTTTATTATCTCTTTAGAAAATATTTTTGGATAAGGGAAATTATCTTTAAGTACTTTTACTAGTTTATGGAATTTATTTTTAACTATGGAATGATTTTACATTTTAATTTTTGAATATGGGTTTAGATCACCTAATTATTAAATAAATTAAATTCCATAAACATAAAAATATTGAGTATAAAAATTCGATAAAAATTTCATAAAATAAGGACTTTTAATTGATAATATGACACATAAATAATTTTATGATTTCAATTATTTTGTATCCTTGAATTTATAAAAACCAAGTATCCTGTCATAAATTCAAATTTCATTCGATTAGTTTAATTTTATTTTAAAAACAAAATTTTATCATATTAAATTTCTAATATATGTTTCATGCTATTTATCAATATTTTATATTTGTTAAACCTTATAACTGAACTATACTTTTATTTTTTTTAATTGTTTTAAATAAATTAATATACTTTTTAACTTCCTTCATATAATGAATTAATATATCAGTATGGTTGGTCCTAATTTATATTCCTCCACCAGGAAAAAATATTTTCACCTATATTATTATTCTTCTTAAATCCATACCTTATATCTCTACATTGTTTATTTTCAGGTAGTTGTACATATTCTTAGACCTCTAATACCTTGTCCACCAATATTTTTATTTTACAAAATCAATGGAAACTAATAGGGTAGATAATCACATGACATAATGTAAAAAATAATATACAAATACATAGATTTCCATTTCATATATCATGAAAAACATTTTCATTCTGGATAATTCATGAAAATTCTCACTATCATTGCTATAATGGACCCTTTATCTCTTTTGAGATAAAAATAGAGCACCATGTACACTTATCTAATAACCATAAATCATAGGGTATGTAATTTATAAAATAATTATAAAGTCATTTCTTTAACTAGATAGGATACTTGTTGGGTTTCTTGGTTAACTATCCTTCAAAATAAAATCCATTATGGTTAACTCAACTTCCTTCTACAAGGTGTCTCATGAATTCTTTCAGGTTGAACTTAGAATAAAATTTAATATATTCATAGAAAATAATTATTCAATTAAATTTAGAAAAGGAATACTTTAATTTTTTTATGTGTTTTCTTTAATTTATAATTTTTTTGTGATTATTAATTACTTTTTGAGGACATACACCTCAAAACCCAAACACGTGACCTTTTTTATATTTCATATGCCTCCAATGAATGAATTATCTCTGCAATCAGTTATGAAACATAATACAATACTCATTTATTTCCATTGACATACATCCCAAGATCTAGGATCATCTTATGATATCTTTATTAAATCTCTTCGTATAGTCTATGCTACTATCATCGGTAGATTTATATTATCTTTTATAATATAACATCACATGTTTTTATATGAAAATTTCATCTATAAATATACATGTATCTTATAATATAGAAATGATAAGATAAATGTAACAAAGTTATTATTATTATTTTTACTTCATAATATGACATTAAAAATAGAGAACAACATCATTTTCTTGTGGTGTACATAAAAATTTATAGTTATGACAATACTAATAATGAAATTTATTTAAAATATGAATTTTCTTTTCATCAAATAACATTAGAGAACCATAAAAAAATAATTTAATGGAATGAAACAAATTTAAGGGGAATTTATTGGATGATAAGATGTAATATAACTATTTTCATAGATTGGATATTTTTATCGAAATATGACCATTAGAACATAAAATTAGTAAATTTAATATTATAGGTAAATATATAAATAATTTGGTATTTAAATAAATAAAATTTATATAAGATTAATATCTAAATATTAAAATATAAATAAATTAAGATTTAATTTAATGAATACAACTTGTTATTATTTAAACTCAATAGGAATATAATGATATAATTCCTTTCATTATGTGTAATAAAAATAATTGAGATATTTGAGTGTTTTTATTTAACTATTGAAATAAAATCCTTTAGAATTTAATTTTAAAAATGGATTTGAGTTATATATTTATTAAAAAAAATTATATATGTGTAATGTTTTTTTATGTTACATAAATAGACAAATATAGACATTAATAACCTAACTTGGTAAATACGACATAAAATGTAATAATACAATATACTCTTAAACACATTACCCATAATATAATAAATATTGGTTGGGGTAAAATGGGTAAAATACTATATATAATAAAATAAACAATACTATTTTTTTTTTGAAAAAATAATAAATTATTTTATATTTTATCGATTTTATTTAATGTTTTATTCTAAAATACTACCCCTATTCACCAATAAATTAAAACCTTATAAATAAATTTCTCCTCACATATAAAACATCAAAACGTGTCCAAGATATCACAAAATAATTCTCCAAAATCCCTTATCCATATTGAGTTTCTTCTAGAATCACTATTATAGGAGCCCTTAAATAAATAGTAACAAAATGAAGGCGGGTTATATCCTATATTTTATATATCAATCCATTTATATATTTTACAAAATTTAATATGATATTTACATGTTATAATTATTTTAAATTAAAGTATAAATATAAAATATGGATTATTCTTTTATTTTAAAATCCTTTAAAACTTAATTTTTATCATTGTCAATAATAACATCTTCGTAGGAAATATTGTTTTATTTATATGACCACCTATTATAGAGAATTATTACCATTAATTTAAATATTAGATATTATCTTAGTATTGAAGTTTTTTAATACATATTATTTCATAGTTTTAAAATTAATTTCATAATAATTATATTAAGTTATTCCATTATTGATTGAAAACTCACTAAGTTGAACATATTAGGAAACATATTTTTTTTATGAACTAGAAATGCTTGAAACCAGTGTGGGTACCCTGGTAACCTGATAAGTTATCTTAAATTGTCATGGAATGAAGGGCATTCCAAATCTCCATATGTTTGCGACTAGCACCAACCATTATTCAAAATGAAAGTGGGAATGATTTTTCCACAAAAATTGTGGATGTAATGAAAAACAAGTAAGTATGAGTATAATAAAAACATTCTAAAGGCAAGTTTACCAAAAGGAAAATATGTATAACAAACCAAAGTATGACAAAAAGGTACTATAAAACATGTAAAGCTACCAAAATCCCAATAGAATCAACTCACTGAGCCCAGAAATCAACTACTAGAACCACCTGCAAGTGGTGCTTTATCCCTGCTCGAACATACAAGGGGATAATCAACAAACACATGAAGACATAGGTATTGTTTGAGATAAAATACTTTAGGGTATCACTATAGTTTCCATAATATATTCCAACATTTAATTAACCAAATAAATAGATTTTAATTTTAAATAAACAAGTTTTGAATTTCAAAATAACTTTTAAAAAAATCATGATTTACATTACAAATGACAGAAATATGTTAAAAATATGATTAAAATTTCAATTGATGGAATATTTCTAAAAAATGGATTAATAATTATTTTTATATAAAACATTTTATATAAATTCACAAGGCATGTAAAATAGTATACAACAATGGGTTATATTCATTTCAAATTCAAACAAGTGAGAAACATGTTCATATACTTTTGGTGTGTACAAAGGTAACTTCATCACCATCCTTTCAAGGATGTTACATGATTCATTTATGTTTTAGAACATTGTAAATCGAAGAGTTCGATCTAAATAACTCACTAACTACCTAAGGGTTGCATTTTCACAAATAAAAAATAATGTTGGGAAATTTACATTAATAATCATCAAAATCAAATTCATCCCATTCTCAATTTTAAATATTTTAATTTCCATTTAAACACCAAAATGGGTTTTTAATAAATTTCACAATTACACTGTAATTCAATTGAATTGATTTTTTTTCTAATTTCATGGCAAAAATCCAATTTCCAAAACTAAATACCCAATAGAATGGAATTTTATTTTTAATAAATCAATTGCATGAAATATCACAAAATTGAATTTAAATCAAAAAATTGAATTCAAATAAAGAAATTTATGGATAATAAAAATCGGGCATCATGACAGAACCACCTACTCTAGATCACTAGATCTCAAAACACCAAACCCTAGATGATATTTTCCAAGGAAGAATGATGAAAACATAAAATGGGAAACAAACCTAAGTTTATGATAAAAAACAAGTGTTAGTATATCTTCCAAGAACATAGTGATTCATAAAACCCTTGGGAAGAAAAGAGGGAGAGAGTGGGAGAACAAGAACGAGAAGAGGAAAATAACTAGGAGAGGATCAAAAATCGTTTGCCAGGATTCAATCTACTTCTAGGTGGGTGTTGAAGGGATATAAATTAATTTTTGGTGATATCATTGAAGGATAAATTAATTTAGGGCCATACCTGTCCATTGGTGACCTAAAAATAGGGTTTCGGGCATTTTTAAGAAATTATTTTTGAATTAAGATCTCATACACATGGTTAGGTGTGCAGATCCGCATAGTTTAGAAAAAATTTGCACCATATCCATGCACCTCTTTTAATTTGTTTTTATGTTTATTCTGATTGGGTTCATAGTTTTTCAAAATGTGTTCAATCCATGAAAAATACCACTAACTTGGGTTGCACAGTTTTCTATGGTAGGGTTCATGGTATAGGAAAACCATGTGCCAACCGTGAATAGCCCGAGAACTTTAAAAATTTACAATGTTCTCACCTGAAACAACCCACAATGATACTCAAGGAAAGAAATATTAAAATCGTGGTTTAGGAATACCTGAAAATAGTTACAAGATGTGAAGAACTCCCCACAATAGGAACCTTTTATCCCCATAAGGCCTACTCATAATATTCCATTCCAAAAAGAAGAGGTCACTACTCTCTCATCAGTGCCGCCCTCTCCCACATCTAATGATATTCAGAACCATGTTGTCATGTCACTCAAACCAAAGGAACCATCCTCCCAAAAAGTATCTTGATCTCAAAATCAACTATCCTAACTGGATGTTTAGTCACAAATAAATCAGGTTCAACCTCAAGATCACTCTAGCTCAGAACATGAGATGAGTCAGATAGATACTTTCATAGATAAAATACAAAGAACACATTATGTATCGACATCAGCTATGATGATAGAGCTAAATGTAAGAATATTTCCCCACCTGATCAAAAAAATTAAAAGGTCACACAAAAATGAAGATCATATTTCCCCTACATCCCAGTCCATCGATGAACTAAATGGGGTTAAATATTAAAGACTACCTGGTCACCAACTGAAAATTTCAATGGTCTATGGGGATGATCAACATAAGACTTTTAGCTGATCTATGCCACCAACATCCTATGATAAACTAAATTAATCTTTGTTTTCATATCTTGAACCAATCTTGGTCCAATAAAGTAACTCTCGCCAATCTTCAACCAACAAAAAGGAGATCTACAAGGATGACCATAAAAGGCCTAAAAAGGATCCATTCTAAACATAGGCTGGAAATTATTATTATAAGAAAACTCAACTATCCCCAAATGATCATACCAAGCCCCACAAAATATGGAAACGTAAGAATGAAGCATATACTCAAGAATATATATAACTCCTTCTATCTATCCATATGAATATAGATAGTATGTCGTGCTAAAAAAAACTTAAGATCACAGTGCCTCCTAAAGGCCTCTCAAAAAATTATAATTGAACCAATGATCCCTATCAAAGACTATAGTAGATAGAACTCCATGAAAACAGACAATCTATTTCATATATATATTTCCCAACTCCTCAACTTTGGTTGTAATGTGAATGGGCATAAAGTGACCCAATTTAGTCAGTTGATCGATCATAAACCATATTGAATTCTTATGTCAATGGGTATATAGAAACCCAATGAAAATTTTCACAAAGATCCCATCCCACTTCTTAGTTGGGATTGGAAGTTACTAAATAAATCTTGAAGGATTTTGGTGCTTAGCCCTGATCTTTTGGCATGTATAATAATGAGAGAAAATTTTAGCAATGCCCCATCTCATACCTAGCCTCCAAAATCAACACCGTATTTCATAGTGAATTTTTGTGGTTCTTGGGTGAACTTATTATGGGGATTTATTGAAATCAACCATCACAAAATTCCTTATTGCTAATAGCACAACAAAGAGATTATGATAGCATATAATTAACTCTTTGAAGAATAACCACTCAACAACTATCTCCTTACCATAAAATGATTCTCTAATGCTACAGAACTAATAACCAATATGATTTTCCAAAAGAATTAATTCTAGAAGATCATATTTCAACTTAAAACTAGATAGGACAACCTCATCCTCTGTTTATTGGACTCCAATGTGCATCTAAGCAAAAATATCCCTCTAGTTCCATTCTTTTGATATGTTTTGTACTTTATGGGTCATAATTATCCTGATCAAAGAATCTGTGATGAAATTCCCTTTTCCCAGGATATAGGCAATGTTGAAATTGAAAGACTACATGTATTTCACCCAATGCCTCTAGCATATATTAATTTTTTTTGATGAAGATATAACTCAAGAAATTTTGTTCGGAAAACATGGTAAACCTTTTTATCTAAGGTAATACCACCTACTCTTAAGTGCATGCATCACAACTATAGGTTCAAGTTCATGGGTTAGATAAATATTGTCATGTGGAATAAGATGAGGAGATACATAAGAAACCATATGATTACATTACATAAGAACGTAGCCCAAACATAAAACTGAGGCATCACATAAGTCTATAAATCCTTGTCTGACTTTAGGAAGATTCAACCCCAATTTAGTAGTCAAAAGAAACTTGAAATCAAAAAAATAATTTTTACATCACTCATCCCATGTAAGCATTACTCAATTTGAAGTTAGAGTAGATATCTAAGAATAAAACATTGAAAATTATTTAATGAATAGATAATAATACCTATCTAAACACAAGAAACTCTAAATCATGAAAATATTTTGTAGTTTCTCCCATGAAATAACAATATTAAACTTATCATGATCAACTAAAATACCATGTTCCAACACCTTGTGTCCCACGAAATTTACTTCATGAATCTAGAAATCATATTTTGAAAGCTTGGCCTATAGTTAGTGATTTATGAACTATTGCATAATTTATCTTAGATGACGCATGTGAGTCTCCTTGGACTTAGAGTAAACGAGGATGTCATCCAAAAAATACTACCACAAAGGTATCAAGATATTCCTTGAAAATCAGTTTCATTAAATCCATAAACACTACAAGATCATTGGTTAGACCAAAGGGAATGAAAATATACTCATAATATCCATAACTATATTAGAATGTGGTTTATTATATGTCATATTATTTTATTCTCAACTAATTGTAACTATATTTAAGGTCTATATTTGAGAACCACTTATCCCCTTTCAACTGATCAAATAGAAAATCAATCCTTGGAAACAAATATTTGTTCTTTACCATGACTCTGTTGATTTTTCAGTAATAAACATAAGTGAAGAGTGAACCATCATCTTTTTAGAAAAGATAACTCATTCCACCCAAGGTGACACACTTGGGAATACATAGCCTTTATCTATAATATTATATAGTTGAGTCTTTAGCTCTTTCATTTCTGTTGGTTCTATGCTGTAAGAAGGAATAGAAAATGGCTCAGTATTGGGCACTAAATCAATATAAATATCTACCTCTCTTATTACTGGACACCCAAAAAATTCTTAAGGAAACACATTGGGAAACTCAATGATAATTAGATGGAGATAAACACTCAAATATTCTCACTCTAGATAAAAAATAAAATAAAGATATCACTTTCCCCAACTCTAGATAAGATGGTCTGACTCTACTTGACCATGGGCCCCATTATATATGGAAGACATGGAATGCACCATCATGTGTAGTGAAGGAGACCCATTGAAGATAATAATCAATATCGGCTTTGTTGGAACTGAGCCAATCCATCCTGAAAAATACATTAAGAAGTTTCATGTAGAGAAACATAAAAATATAAGTAAACTTGATATAAGACAAAGACAAATCACAATGTTTCACTACATAGATGACACTCTCTCTTCATACCAAGGGGTGTATTAATATCCATTACATAAGACAAAATCTAAAAAATAATATTTTTAATATTAACAATGTTTATTGAAATAAACAAATTAGATGAACCAATCTCAAATAAAGCTATATCTAATGAATAATATATAGTAATAGTACCTCTCACGGTCACTGGACCCCTATCCACTTCCTCTGAAGAATCTTCCACTGTGTTAAGAAGATTTGTTCTAGATGTATTTGGAAGGAACCCCTTTATCCATGAAACATACGATTGCAGCATATTTTTGGTAGGTGCTGATGATATCTTCCACTATAGGGAGTGGAATAAATGTGGTATAAGTTCTGCATGTGATCTGAGCATCGGCAAGAACTATATACCTTAGTTGCCTCAGTGAAGACCCCCTTTGAATACCCTGGATTTCCACATTGGTAATAAATCAAAGGATCTTTTCCAAGAACTTTTGAATTTCTAGAATGAACCCACTATCAAGAACAACTATAAGAATTATCATGATTTTTATTCCCATTATAGGAACTCATGATGCCACTGGGAGAAAAAGAAACCCTAGAAAACCCTAAACTTCCCACTAGGTCCATTTCGACCATCAATGCTTTATCCAGCACATCAGCATAATAATGAAGATTAAGTAAGAAAACCAGAGAATAAATATCTGATCTAATTCCCAAATCAAACTGTCAGGCTTAGATCTTCTCATTTGATACTATCTCAGGTGAAAATAGCACAATATCAATATAATATTTTTCATATTCTATCACAATTTTGTTATCCTGTATGAATTTAAAAAACATATTGGCATTGGAAAATAGCATTGAATCAAGATATAAATAGTTTGTGAAAAGAAAATTGATGTCTTTATAATCTAATAAATTTTGTTTCTTTACCATCACAATTGTGTCCCACCATCTCCTACTCGGTCCTTCCAGCATGAAGGTGGAACACTTCAAAGTAATTATATTGGGGGTCTCCAAGATACTAAAAAAACACTCCATCCAGCCCAAACATTCTTTATAATTTTTAAGATCATTTGAGAATTTGAATGCTAGTGGACCTTATCATAGGAATTCTTAAGAAATAATCTGGAGAACATCCATCTGTTGATCCACAACTAGATCCTCACTGTGAACTAGTGTTTGTGTCTATACCAGAGTTTGGATAGTACAAACGATCACCTCAACTAGACTCGGGTCTATAAGAGGATTCCCTTAATGTAGTTCATCCACATATTCCTCTTAGATCCAATTTTCACATCATCTCAGAGGAATGATGATGCACAACATCAACGTGCAATACAGAAGGCATCAGATTAACACTCAAAAAGAGCAACAATGGAAATCAATCCCAACAGATAAAACACAGTATTTGGATTTAAATATATCCAAATCAAAATAAGGGATAATACTAGAAAAAATCCTCAATATGTATTTATCACACCACACCTGGTAACATATGGTTTATTATGGTGATATATGGCTAGAAAACAAATCTAAACTACCTCATAAGTCATGAT
Source organism: Viscum album (assembly GCA_963277665.1). Classification (NCBI taxonomy): domain Eukaryota; kingdom Viridiplantae; phylum Streptophyta; class Magnoliopsida; order Santalales; family Viscaceae; genus Viscum; species Viscum album. The sequence goes on along the minus strand of OY728146.1, from coordinate 837,152,495 downwards.
AAAATTACAAAAATTTATACTGAGGTGAAGAGAAAATCTCAACATGGTGTTATGATACCAATTTTTCATGAACCAATCTAGGTACTCTGGTAACCTGATAACCTTGATAACCCTAACATGACCCGAAGGGAATTCTTGATCCCCACAGGTTAGAGACTTTCACATGGAATCATAAAAAATAAAAGTGGTAATTTTTTTCCACAAACACTACAGAAGTAAAGGCAAACAATTATGTATGAATTAAAGAAGAACTCTTCAAGGAGATGTGTACCGAAATTCAAACATGTATAATAATCCAAAGTACTATAGAAAAGTACAAAAAACTAGAAAAAACTATCCAATTCCCAATGGATGAAACTCACTAAGCCCACAAATCTACAGCTAGAACATCCTCCAAGTAGTGCTTTACCCCTGCTCAAAACTAGAAAGAGATAATCTACAAAAACATAAAGGAACAATTATTGTGTGATATAAAAGCCTAGAAGGGTATCAACAAGAATTTTGTAATATATAGAAACATTTAATTAACCAAATAAAGATCTTTAAAAGTTAAATAAATTGGCTTGTTATTTCAAAATCATATTTTAAAAAATCATTCTTTACATTTCAAATGATGGAAATACCTTAAAAAAACTTCACATTTAAATTGATGGTTTTTTAAATAAATGGCTTAATAAAACATTTTATATAAAAATATTTATATAAATTCACAGGGCGGGTAAAATAGTTTACAAAAATGGAATATAGTTATTTCAAATATAAACAAGTGTGCGACATGGTCATGTGCCTAAAAAGTTCTATAGCTATCTGATATAAAAATCCACACACTCAAAGTGATATAAAAATATTTTTATAAACAAATCACATTGGTACGGACAAAAGAAACTTCCCCACCCTTTTATCAAGGATGTAACGTGCTGCATTTATGTTTTTAAATGTTGAAAATCCTAGATTGTTGTCCAAATAAATCACAGACTACCTAAGGCTTACATATTCATTAAAAACTAATTGATGATGAGAAATTTACAATAATAATTCATAAAATAAAATTAATTCCATTACATATTTTAATTATTCAAATTTCCATTTAAAAACCAAAATTTATTTTTAACAAAAAACATGCATTTTTCCAAGATAGAACCCAAAGGTTTCTATCAAAACATTTTAAGTCATTTTTCACAAACAAGAATTTGAAATCAATTCATGATTCAATTCCAGAATTCAATTTCAAAATTCAATATTATGATATAAATTCATTAATTTAATTTAAAAAAAATTACATCAATTTTACAAATTGAAATTCAATAATTTAAATTCCCCCAAATTCCTTCAATTTCACAATTACACCCCAATTGAATGGAATTTGGTTTCTTCCCAATATCATTCTAAAAATTCAATTTCATAATTCAAATCCCCTAATTAAATTTAATTTTGATTTTAATCAATAAATTGAATTCAATTTTACAAAATATTATTTAAACTAAATGATTGAATTTAAATAAATCAATTTATGGTTAATAAAAATTGGTCATAATGATGGAACCAACTACCACGAGATCACTAGATCTCAATGTGCCAAAACCTAGGTAAGATTCACCAAGGAATATTGATGAAAATATACAATATTAAAAAACATATGTTTAAGATCCAAAATAATGGTTATTTGATCTTCCAACGACATATATATCCACAAAACCCTAGGGAAGAAAATATAGAGAGTGGGAGAATGAGAATGGGAAGAGGAAACTAACCAGGAGAGGATTGAACATCATTTTTCAAGCTTCAATTCACTTCTGGGAGTGTGATGAGGAGATAAAAACTTATATCGGGAGCTCTAATGGTGGAATAAATCGATATGCGATCGTATTAGTCCATTAGGGACATAAAAAAGAGTTTTTAGAATTTTAAAAAATAATTTTCAGATTAAAATTCTGTACGTATGGTTATCTGGGTAGAGACATATGGTTTAGAAAAACTGTGTTCCCTATCCATGAATATATTTTAATGGGTTTAATAGTTTCTCCATTGTGGGTGCATGGTTTTTAGATCTGTTCATCAACAGTGAAAAATCTTACCAACCTTTGTTGTATGGTTTTCTCTAGAAGGGCGCATTGTTTGGGCCAACCATGTGCCAACCGTGCACAACCCTATAACATTTAAAACATTCTATGTTCCCACCCAAAAAACCGAAAATGAAACCCAACCACAGAAAAATTAAAAGGGGGGTTTATGGAAACTTGGACATCATAATTGTATGTTACAATAAACATATATATTATCAAAAACCTATGAGGCTTCTAAACTAATTTAACATCATGGTTATGGTAACTTGTGTCCTTTAAATTTTATGGACTCTAAAATAATATATTATGGATTATACCACCAGACAAAATCAATATCAAAACCATTGAACCAGCAGCTCTTCAAGGTGCATAAGAACTACATGCATCTAGTCAATGAATAATAATAAATTAATTAATCATCAATATTGTTATGACATGAGAAATAAATAAATTTTTTTAAAGGATGTTAGAGTTTTTTCTTAGAAGATTCAAGACTCAAGTAATTAGGTACTCATCCTTATCTTTTTTATTTTCTATGAAATATTACTTTATTTTTTATATTAATTCAATGTTTATATATTTTAACCTTTTAAAATATGTTATGATATTTTTTAATTTTTTATTGGGAGTTATAAAACTCTTTCTCTGAATTTTTATGATCATTATTTAATTCACACGTTATCATATTTTTAAAAGGATTTATTCCCAAAAACCTGATGGTTCTTTCTCTATTTTTATTATTCTAATTTGAAATATGATTATTTTTATGTATTCAATACATGGAAACAAGGTTAATTTTTTATGTTTTTTTTAAAATAATAGATAATTACTTTAGATGTTTGGAAGAGGTCCAGAGATTTGTTAATAAATTATGGAATTTTTTTAATTAATTTTCTAAATATCAGGCTATATATAAGAATATGATTTGAGTTGAAATTGGAATTGGACAAGTTCATTTCATATGTATGATGTTTAATGGATAAATAATATGTTTTGTGGATGCCTAAGATAATTTCATTTATGTAATATGTTACTGTAGATAAGTGACGATAATCTCAGAAAAAATGGATATAGAAGATGTTTAGTTCATATAAAAGGTGTTTGGCTCAAGAAGGATACATTTTTCTACAATAGTGGGAAATGTGACAACAATAATAATATTATATAATATGTATGATGATTTTGAATAAGATATATTATATCATTTTAAAATAAAAAATTTTCTTCCCTTGGGTTTCTAATTTTAGAAATATCACAAAGGAAAAAAACCTTTCTCAGTCACGTAATATGATATGGATAAATTTAATATGTATTATATTTTATTATGTTCGTTGATGTTTTTATAAGGGGAAAAATATTACTTATTATATAAAATTATATGTTCTCATAGAAATGATATATTAAAATTTTGAATATCCTATGAACGTTTTTATAACATAAAAAAAGTGATATTTCAGGAAGAATTTCGAAACTAAATTGTATTTTTCTTGAGGTATTCATTTATTATTAGAATTTACATCCATTATAATTTATTATTGAATTTGAGAAGAAAAAATCAAGTTGAAGGCTTTTTTTTAACGTAGAAAAATTTTTCCACTAAGATTTCTGTTACTCTATGATGATCTGTGAATTATAACATTGAAAGAATTAAAAAATATACATTTGTTTAATGGATCTTTTATAAATGAAAATATTTTTAGTTCCTTGAAGATTTATATAAAGACAATAACTAGTATGTGAATGTGAGTTGAAAGAGGTCAAACTTGAGATTTTTTAGAAGTTTTTGACTGGTTTAAGATATAAGAAGCTCACATGGACTAAAATTAAAGTGTTTACATCTTAAAATTATTTAAAATATTATTCATGATATTTTTATGTATATAAAAAGACTAAATGAATTTTTTAATCTAGTATTAGGTATTGATAAGTATATATATTAATAATTTGCATAACTATTGTATCAAAGAGAGAGAAAGAGTAGACTAACCCTTGATTTTTTTATATTTTTTTGGTATTAAAGAAATAAATATTTGTTTTTGATTATATGGTGGATTTTTTATAAGAAATAATGTAATGGTATGTGCACATATTTTTGTGCACACTTCAATAACTATGAATTCTTAAAGAATAATACATACATGAATGAAATTTTGTTAATATTTATTTTAAACTCAAAGAATTTATTTTAAAGAATGATTAATTTTATTTTATGTACATACATCTTAATATAAACTAAATACATTATTCACACATAATTGTAAAAATTCTTGAAGATTTGAGGCATCAGTATAAAAAACACCACTTATAGTTAGTGATTATTTCACTAGAAAAAATTATATAGTGAGACACATTATAGGATTTAGTGATACTTTGTAAGAATAAACTTTTGTCCAGTAGGTTTTGAGAAAATATATTTATAGATTCGATCCAAATATATCATCCTTATAAATAAAAAATAATTATCCTAGGATGAGTTTCCAATACACTTCAAAACTATGAGATGAGGAACGATTATTTATTCAAGAATAAATCTAATAAAGAAATTCATTTTATGTATATGAAAAATAGAAGATGAAATAGGAGGAAGAATAATCCTCTAGAAAATCAGATGATGATGAATAATATTGGTGGATAATACCCCTTATCTCTAGAAACATTAAAATAATGTAAGTCTAAATAAAAAGAAAGACTTGAAATTAAATAATTTAATTAAAATGAAATTTGAAACAGTACAGCTGATTTATGATGGAAGAAAGTTTCAATAAATTATTTTTATGAGGATAAAGAAAGACCTTAGAGGAAGAAATAGAAAAAATGATCTAAGGATACCCTGAATTATGGTCAAATTATGGGAAAATTTCAAATAATAAAATGTATAATCTTGTCGAGAAATGAAGAGGATGACTAATCCACTTAAAGTATACAATATGAAGATTATTTTGTTGGAAGTGTTAGTAACTTCATGCCACATATTGAACAAAAAGAAAAATTATCCTTGAGTGAGGAAGATGGAGAAGAACAAAAATAAACACATGCTAAAAGGTGATATTGATTTTTTTTCTTGAAAGAAACACATAACAAAATAAAATAATTAAAACCATGATGAAATAGGTTTCTAATTTGAAAATAGATAATGATGAATTTGAAAATAATAATTTTTTTCTATTAAATAAATTATTGATCTTAGAGTAATAGTTTTTTATAAAGAGAGTAGGATAAAGGATGTTAAATTGAAAGTTTCTACATAAGAATAAGAGTTTATCATGAAGAAATAAAGAGTCTTACGGCTAATAATTCCTAAGGAATATTGAGAAAATTCTAATATTAGGATAATTTTATAAAGGTAGAATCATCAAAAACACATGGGAGAATTTATACATAACCTTATTTAATAACTAAACATGTGATAAAAAAATATAAAAAATATTTCAAATAACATTTTGTTTTCTAAAATCCAATATGGGATAGTCTGGGTTTAGAATTGTTTTTTGAAAATATAACAACTATGTTTATGAAATTTTAAGGAATATTGGTAAGGATAGATTCTATAAAATTAAATAATAAAAAAGCAAGAAAATTACCTAGACAAGAATGTCGAGACTATAAACAACGTCAACATATTCTTGGAATAAATATTTTAAAAGGATAATATTTTTGTGGTGGATACTATGCGAATAAATCAAGTGTTTTTTGGTATAATATGTCAATTATATGGAATAAGGTAAATGGTAATCTCTCCAGATAACAAAATGAGTTGGTTTAGGAAGAACCAAGAAACTAATATAAATTCATATTAATTACCTATATTGAATATATTTCAATTACTAAAGGATATTTTTGGAAGGAATGAATAGTAGGATCCCTATGATGAGGAATTTAAGAATATTCTCCCTAAACAAACTCAAAAACCTTATTGAAAGATATAATACAAGGAGAAGAAACAACACATAAAAGTCACTTTATGTTTAAGTGGATATCAAATCTATTAAAAGGAGAAAAAGTTATATTCTTGATAGTATGTGAACATAAAATACAACATTGGATTTCAATATCTTATGGAATACTTAATAACACAATGAGGGTGTTGTAAATTTTTGCAATGAAATATCATTGAATATCCAAGAAATTGGTTCTTCTAAAACTAAACATGAAAAGTTTAAGTATGAAGATGTTTTATTTGTTAATGGCCTCTAACATATCGTACTAAGGTTAATTCATATCTAAGATGAAGTCAATAAGTTTATTTTCAATAAAAAGGCATAACTCATAAAAAGGAATTGAATATTTAATAATTGTCACTAAAGGTAAAAGAATATATAGAAATAGTTTCATGATTAGTTATTAAAGCAATTTTTTCTTCCACAATAAAAAATAAAAAAAGTTATCTTTGGAATAGTAGACATGGGTATCATAGAAATAATATTTTAATTTTAATTTATAGAGAAAATAATTTGAGGTATTTCCCTAAATTATTAATAGATATATTGCTTTTGTGAAATTTTTTAAAAGTTGGAAATGGTTTATGAAGGACTTAAAATTGTGAAAATCTAATCAACTAGGCTATTTGAGTTAATCCACATAGTTTTATATAGAAAAATAAGGAATAAAACCAATATATATAGATTATATATTATCATATTTATTAATTATTTTACTAGAAAAACCAATTTTATATTTATGAGAAATAAGTGAGAGTCTTTGGGATGCTTAATTATTTTAGAAATCAATCTATGAAAGAGTTGTGGGTTTCTATCAAAAACTCCAGAACATACGACAAAAGGGAGTTTATAGTGATTAGTTTAATACTATATTTATTAAAATGGAATTAATAATGAATATAATTCTCCTTACACTCTAAAGAAGAATTTTATTTCTAATATAATGAATGTAATTATTATGTAATTGGGAAGAATAATGCTCACATAGTTCAAAAAGACAAGTTTTTGGAGAAAAATTGCATGCACAACTGTGAAAAATTAGAAATTTTGTTTCTTATATACTAGTATGAATATGAATTCGTATGATATTTATTATAAAAGTAAAGTAACTATTTAATACTTCAGACACTTTTTTAGTCCCTATTTGATAAAAGTTTCTACAAAATATTTCAATGATTGATAAGAAGGTCGAGGAAGGTATCACTTTAGGATACATTTCTAGTATAAAATTCTAATGATTCTAGAATAATAATAATTATACGGTGGTTTGGAGTTATGATATAATGATTATTGAAAATAAATCTAATATTCAGGTTCTAGATAAAACAGTTCTGAAGACTCTAATGAGGAAAATATGTATGTTCTTAAGGTAAATAGTGAGGAAAAAGTGGGAAATGAACCACATGTTGTTTAGATTAACTCTAAACAGACCAGTGATGAAGAAAATTCTATTGATTTTAAAAATTAGATGTATCAAAAATTGAAAAATAATGTATAAGTGGGAAATATTATGGTAGATGAGAGTGAACCAATTATGATCGGAAGAAGATTGTGGATTGATAAACAAGATACTTATATCTCACAGATTGAGACACATTTAGATTTTGATATTGTAAAATATAAAGAATGGAGAAATACTTTGAATTATTAATTTTATTTTACTCATTGTAATTCTATTTGGGACTTTTTACAGTGACCAAAAGACTAAAATGTGATTAGGAACAAGTGGGTATTTAAGAATATTCTGAATGTTAAATTTCATGGCACAAGGAATAAAATAAAACATGTTTTCAAGGGCTATACAAAAGTTTAATGAATTTATTTTGAAGATACATTTTCACGTATTATAAAAATACATTCCTTCGTGATATTTGTAGTGGTAGTATCACACACCAAGAACTAAATATATAAAAAGGATGTAACATATTCTTTCTTAAATGGAGAGATAGAAGAGGAAATATACTATGAGAAACCTCAAGCATTTCACCATGAAAATTATGTAATAAATATTTTCAAGATGAAAATGGTTCTCAATGGGTTAAAATTGTCCCATTGATGCAAGTACTCATAGTTGGATAGATTCTTGAGAGAGATGATGTCTTCCAAGGGAAAAATAGACCACAAACAATATCTAAAGGAATTGGAGGTAGGTACTCTCATTATAATTATATATGTTGATGAAATTATATTTTCAGGTGACTAAGAAAGTTATTATAATGAATTTTATAGAAATAAAAAATCTCATTTTTCAATTTATATGATGGGATAACTTTTATAGTTTTTATGATTAAAATTACTACATATAAAAGAATTTATTTTTCATTCCTAAAAAAGTTTGAAATAGATTTGTTAGAGATGTTTATATTAAAATATTTAAAACTAGTGTCCACACCTATATATGTTATGACGAATCCTGGAAAAGGTTTTGAATGAGAAAGTCTAAATCAAAGGGAGTTTACATTGTTCCTTAGTAGCTTACTATATCCCACAACATTTAGACTATATATTTTCTATTCCGTGAGATTATCATAAAGGTAGAATAGTTAACCAAAAGATCAACATTTTTGGATATCATGTGAGTTTTGAAATATATAAAATAAACCCTAATCTATTGGACAATATATAAGTAATTTGTTCACCTGAATATATCTAGTTATATTGATGTTGACTAGATATGTGATTTTCATGACATGAGGTCTGTTTTAGGTGTAATATTTATTTTTATTAGAAATAATGTTATCCTGAACTATAAAAAATAGAAAAAACATAACCTAAGAACCAAAAATTATGAATAGAAGACATCTATAAGATTTGGTACCCTAATGGTCTGGATGAAAGAATAACTTGAAGATTTGAGGGGGAAGATAGATAAACCGATTAGAAATTCATGTGATAATCAATGTTCTTGAAACAAACTAATTCTTTATCAATGAAATTACATTGTTATAATTATTTATTATAGTATAATCACATACTATTACATAATAACATAATAAAAACCTTATAAATGATGAATGAGTATAATAAAATGCATCTCTAGATTTAAAGGAACCTATACTGATGAAATAGTAACATGACTTTGTGAAAAGTAATGCGAACCGTATGATTAATAAACCACACAATGTAATAGTAACATCACTACAGTGTGTATAAATAAAATTTATCCATCTTAAAAGTTTTAATATGAGATAATTATATCACAATATAAGTAAATACATATTTTAAGAAATATTAATTGTCTCTATTTTTGTAAGTCATAAATATTTAATTAAAATTTTATAATTAATTTATAATTTTATAAGAAAATTTAATTTCATAAAATGTATTATTATGCTAGTATTTTTATGTATTATGATTATATGATAATTTTATCACACATTAGTTAATTTTTCAATGTGTTATAAAATGAGTTACAATTTTTAAATATATATTTTTCTAGTAAAATTAAGATTTGATTTATAAAAAAATTAATCATATTTAGAAAATTATTTTCATAAAATGGAGTACATGTTTTTGTTGTACGTGTATAAAAATGGTTAGGTTTATTTTTCTGCTATTTTTTTGAAATACGTGAATTTTTAGTGAATAGTAAAATACGATAATTTATGATAAATGCTAACAACATTAATTATAGAGTCCCGGATGATGTCCTTTTGATGTAAAAACCATTGGTTCGAACCGAATTTATCTATTTATTATTATTTGTAACAAGAATAAACACTATTGATTTCCTTGAGGAAAATAATAATCAAATGAATTAAATATTGAGAAAACTCCCCTCCCCTTCACTTTAAATACCACCCATCACAACCTCTTCTCCTCACACATCTCAAGCCTTTTGACTTGTCTAAATTCTTCTCAAATATATTACCAATACCCTCCTCATGATAAGGATATTTGTTTCTTAACAGAAACAAAAAACTAAATCTCTAAGGAGGTTCTCAAGAGGAAGGAATAAAGATGTAAAACCCTCTTCTGTTTTATGTCATTTGGTTTTCAAGCTAATTATTTTATTTTCTATTGACACTTCTCCTCAACCAAAATCAATTAAAACTATAGTAACATAAATATAATTTAATTTTTTCATTGTAAGGGAATAATTTTTCATTATCCCTCCTTTCCCCGACTTTTATAGTAGAAATTAAAACACTATGTGATGTGTTAATTTATCACATTCAAGGACGATGGGTTTTCAATTTCTTTTTCCATATTCAATTCGTTCCATGAAACAATTATAATGGATTAACCATAATACTATATATGTTATATATACTATTTATTGTTCTGGAATCATTTATTACTTATGGTATTAATTTATAAAACTAAATGAGTTTGTTGTGATCGAAAAACCACTAATTAACCCAAACAGTTGTCATTAATATTTTATATAATGATTAAACCTAAATATAAATAACCAAATGAATTTTATGACTATTTAATCACATGGGTATTCAATAATGACATATAAGTTCAATTCTGTACAACCATCCTCATATTACATGAGTATCTGTACATGTATAAAAGTAAATCGATCATGAAAACCAAGGAAAAAAACACTTCCAAACAATGAAATTAAACCTACTAACCTAATAAAAAGACAATGAATGAACTTAATAAAGTTATAATACATAAATTAAATTTATAGTATGTTCTAGACATATTAATTAATGAATCTAATTATATTATCCAGGATATTAAGATCATGGGAAGAACCCCTTTCGGACTTAAGGTAAGGGATTCTACGCGAACCACTATTATTCCTTAGGGTTATTCTTAATATTTTTTTACCCAAATGAAATTCTATATTACATTTATGTAAATATTCTAAATTCTATTTATATGACCCAAAATCTTGTTTTAAGATCTATTCATCCTTCCTTTTTAGGGATACATATTTTTAAATGATTCCCTTCTCAATTATTCCTGATTAGAAAACCTGATTTAAGGGAACTTCCCTAAATCTTACCCATTTTCAGGTGTTCTATATAATCTATTTTAATCAACAATTATTTTTATAGAACCACTAATTTTTTAATGAAAAACTTCTTGGTTCACTTTTGGTTTTATATAAAATATTATACTCTTTTCTGTTTTGAATGATCTTTGGTATTTTCTTTAAACCACACCAAAATGATTTATTTCTAATGTTTCATAAAACCCATTATCTTACATGTATTCACTTCATTTTGTTATCACATATCATGATATATTCCTATTTTCTCTTATTAATGTCCATGTATGATTTAAATCCTTTCTTTTTTGGTCACCATTGTGATAATCCCATGTGTTAGGCCTTTTGAAAGGATTATGACACATAATCTTTACCATGGGTAACCCTTATGTTTATGTATGATTCATTACGTATAATTATTTATGTATAAAACATATTCATGAACATGTTATAATGGTTGAGCCCCAATAGAGCTCCAATTCATTGGGTAAAGTTTAGTCTCGTGGGACGTTATGTGAAACAGTATTGGGGTTAGCCTTGACTCTTGCTCCATGTTCAATGGTTTTGGTGGTTAACCATAACATGTGTTCCTCTATTTGAAACAAGCTTGGATCATGTTAAAGTCATCTTTTATGTTTTTTCTACATTACTATGATTTCATGATTATATGATCCCATGTTATAAATGTTATGATTCATTATGTTTAATCATGTAACATGTCTCTTTATATCATTATGTTATGACTTATAACCCATATGCTAAACTTTATTCTTATGTTCATTCCCTTACTAGTCTTCTAGATCATCCCTTTGTTCATGTTATACCTTGGTTATCCTATGCTGATGTAAGGTATCAAAGGAAGTTAGGATATATTTATTAATATTATATAAATAAATGTTTTATTTTGTCCTATGTTTTCAGTTTTATATACCCAGTATATCAGGGAGTATGAAGAAACCATTACAAGGCTTCCAAGATACACTTATGTATTTTTCATGAAAATTGAAAGCAAGTTGGATCGCTTCTTCAGTGGACTAATGCTGAGTCAATGAAAACAATTGGTGACTCATGAATTTGATATTTAAGGGGTGATTTTCAATTGTTCCCTAAATGTTGAAATAGATATTAGAGACTCTCAAAGGTATCATGGGCCTAGTGGAAAAAATAGGAAAATGGAGTATAATATGGGTGGTTTGAAAAAACATTCCCATGATGAAAAAAAGACTGAACATCCCACGTGTCAAAATATGAGAAGAATCATCCTAGGAACTTTTTAATGGGAACCAGATACTGCTTCAAATGTGGAATAATGGGACATATAGCTAATAACTTTCGAAGTGATATGAAGTATTCTAGTAAATTAGAATAATAAAGGAAGGTTCAAATCAACCCTCAAACTGTAGTATAGTGTTACAACTGCAATAAACATGGTAATTATGAAAACAATTTCCCTAATAAAATGGTTGTTGGGTGAAATCAACAACAAACTACAAGGAAACACAAAAGGTATTATGCTATCACACCATAGCTAGATTGCTTCTCACTCAATTCCTCCTTCAATGGATATGGCTTCCCTTGGTGACACAGTGATGGGCCGGTGACCAAGATCTAGCATCCGCAGTCTGTGGGTTTCCACCTCACCTTTGACTGTGTGTGTTGGGTGGTTTTTCATGGCTTCCACAAGCGACTTGGTTAGTGGAAATGAGATGTTCTAGCTTATGGAAGGGTCTTCATCCAGCATGTTACAAAATTCTAGTAGGCTTAAATATAGTGATTGTTTTTTTGATATTTTTCTTTTTTCCTTTTAATTTTGGTCCTGGATGAGATTATGTTTTTCAAATTTTGGATATGGGTTCATGATTTGGGGTTTTTATGCTCCGGTGTGGTTTTCAGTTGTGGCTTGGTTTCCTGTTGACCAGTTATGTGGTTTTTGCGATGAATATTGTTGGTGTGGTGGTCCATCTCTCATTGAATATGATGTTCATGTGAGATTATACAATTTATTTTGGGTAAGGTTTCTTTCTTTGGATGTGTTATGTTCATGTTTTCATTTTGGATGATTCAACAGTTGGATTTGGGTCAATCTGTGTATATTGATGTGGATGGTATTCTAATTTTTGGGAGTTGGATTTGGATGAATATTCTATGAAAACAAGTGAACCTATTGGATCTACAATCTGAAAAACTGGTGGTTCTTGGATTCTCATTGGGAAGGTTTGAGGCTATAGATTTCTGGTTCAATTTTGGGGGTTTTTGAAACCAGCACACAACAATGATCTGCTTCAAATGAGGTTAAGACCAAGAATCTTTAACATGAGAATTACATTAATATTTTAATTTTCAAGAGGTTATGGCTCTGCCGTTAGTACCAGGCCTATGAAACCCTACACATGATAGTTTTCTGAGTGGTCATGTGATGTTGAAGTATTGTAATCATGATGTTGACACTTGGGAGGGAAACACCCTGTAGTCTTGACTATCTTATTTCATGGTTTTTTTCTTGTAATGTTTGCATCTTGCAGTTTCTTACTTTTTCCTCAAAAGTGTTTTTATAATTGAAATGGTTAATTTTCCGTCAGTTATGTAAGAGAACAAAAAATAGGGAAATTATTGCATCTAAATTACATAACTTCTCACTGATTAATGTTTGTGGACTGAACCTTTCAACAAATATCAGAATACTTCCTTTAGTAAATTTTGAGGCTCTTTTGGGCCTATATTGGCAATATTTATATAAATAAAACATCAACTATCGGGAAAGGTAGATCACTCTTCATACCAGAGTATCCTCCAACCATGTAGAAGTGTTTGTAGGAAGATGAATCTCATTTAGAATCATTGTATCATGTGTGGATATTATTTCCTTATGAGCAATCATATATTTCTCAAATGATTGAGACAAATGAAATAATCATGCTCAAATACATTCCCATCATTTCCTAAAGAGTTTTATAGTCCTACTCCAAATTAATAGGTTGAGTTCTCAATTGATCTTATTTTTATATCTCTTACGATATCAAAAAAATCATATAGGATGGTCACCATTGATCTTAAAGATATGAAGATGCATTTACTAGAGAATCTTGATAATGGTTTTATATGACCAAGGGTTCTTCCATGTGGTGTACCACTCATATTTATTAATAATAAGGATGGATTAATGTTCCTCTACATTTATTATCATGACCTCAACAAAACCACGATAAAGAACAAGTATCTGCTACCTCAAATAGATGACTTATTCAATCAGGTATGTGAGTCCAATTATTTTTTTAAACTAGATATTCAGTTGAGATATCACCAAGTAATGGTGAGAAATGAAGATATTCCAAAGACTACCTTTTTAACGAGGTATGAACACTTTGAGTTCATAGAGATTCCCTTGGAATCACTAATGATCATACAATTTTCATGGATTTAATAAATATAGTCTTTAAATTATACATAGATAAATTTTTACTAGAATTTATTGATGATATTATGATGTACTCCAAGAGAAAAGAGGAATATGAAGAAAATTTTAATACTATGTAAAGACTTCCCAAAGGGAGAAGCTATATGAAAATTACATTAAATATGAGTTTTGGATGGAGGAGGTATCATTATTGGGGTATGTTATCACCAATAAAGGGATATCTATGGACCCTTCCATGATAGATAAAATTGAAGAGTAGCCCAGGAAAACATCCATAATGGAGATCCACAGTTTCCTTGTGCTACATGGGTATTACTGACATTTTTTAAGAACTTATCCTAATTTTCCAACCCAATAACCAAGCAAAAATGGAAGGGAGGGTAGTTTTTTTTGACTCAATATTGTGAGGAATGATCTAAAGAGCTCAAAAGGAGGATTATCCCTATATATATACTCACACTCAAAAAAAGTATAGAACTATTTGTAGTGTATAGAGATGATTCAATGAAGGGATGAGATTATGTACTAATGAAAAATGATAAAGTGATAGCATATGCCTCAAGGTAGTTGAAAATATATGATCAAAATTATCCCACGCATGATATAGAGTTGGAAACTATTATCTTTGTGTTGAAAATATAGAGACATTATCTCTATGGGGAAAAGTGCGAGATATATACTAATTAAAAGAGTATCTAATATATATTAACATAGAAGGAGAATAATATGAATATAAAATAATGGTTGGATCTCATCAAATATTATGAATTCTCAATCCACTATCATGCTGGTAAATAAAATAAAGTAGTAGATGCTCAAAGAAGAAAGGATCATGCATCTTTATCAATGATGATAATTTTTAAGGATACTATCTTCTTATAATTGTAGAGGATGAACATGATAATCATTATGGAAGGAGAATCATCAATCCTTTCTCTAGTGATTTGTAAACCATCCCTCATGGATAAAATAAATGATGCTCAAAGAAATAATGTTGAAATTTAGAAAAGGGTTGAACCTATAAAAAATGGGAAATCATATGAGTTCAAGATCAATAAAGATTGAGTTTTATGATTTGGGTCAGGATATTGGGTACCATCTAATCTAAAGATAAATAATGAGATATTAAATGATGCAGATATTTAAACCTTCTTTATTTACATAGGGAGCACAAAGATGTATCAGGATCTATAAGAGAACTATTGGTGGGTCAATAAATATATGTGAATCCCTGATTTTACATTAAAGTTCCTAGTATTTCATAAAGTGAAGGATTAAAGGAAAAATTTTAATGGGATGATGCAACCACTAACCATAGCAACATGGAAGTGGGAGAAAATTACCATGGACATTGTTACTGGACTTCCAAGGACATCTAGAAGACACAATGCTATATCGGTTATTACAGATAGTCTTACAAACACAAATCACTTTATCAAAACTCAAGTGGAATAATCACTTGATAGACCTACACAGATATACATAAATAAAGATTCAAGGCTTCATAGTGTACCACTATCGATTGTATCCGATTGAGATTAGATATTCACTTCGAAGTTAAGGAAAAGCCTCCAACATTATCTATAAACTAAGATGAACTTCAGTATGACCTATCATCCTCAACCTGATGGAAAATATTAGTGAATTATTCAAACCCTGGAAGACATGTTGATATAATGTTCTATAGACTTAAAATGAGGATATGACCAATACCTGTATCTGGTTGAGTTCTCTTATAACAATAGTTTCCACTCGGGCATCCGAATTGCACCATATGAATCCCTTTATAGAATATGGTGCAGAACACCGGCGTACGAGAGTGAATTTAGTGAGCGTAGGATTATAGGACACGACATGGTCGAGGAAATGATGTAGAAGGTGAAAACAATTTAATAAAAAATCAAGGAATCCCAAAGTCGACAAGAGAGCTATGCAGATAATCACGGACAGGACCATGGTTTAAAAGTTGGAGACATGGTATTCCTCCAAATATCTCTATGGAATAAGGTCAACAGATTTGAGAATAAAGTAATGCTATGTCATAGGTACATATACCCCTTTGAGATTATTGATCATGTTAGATATGTGTCCTAGAGAATAGAACTTCCACCTACCATGTCTAAAGTACATGATGTATTCCACGTATCCCCCTTAAGGAAGTACATACCAGATCCTTCACATGTACTGTCTAAAGTACATGATCTATTCCACGTATCCCTCACTTGTTTAGAGTAAATTGGCAGAAATATAAATATGAAGAGGCAACATGGGAACTAGAGGACGTGATTAAAGAAAAGTTCCCATACATGTTTTTAGCTTATAATGTAAAATGAAATTTTGTGGGTGAAATTTCATAAGGGAGGAAGAATATAAAGACCCAATTTTTTTATCAATGTAATTGCCTTACTATAATTATAAATTATAGTATAATCACATGAGATTACAGTTATAACATAAGATAAACCTTATAAATGAATAATGAGTGAAATAAAAAGTGTTTTTAGAAGTTAAGGAATCTACACCGATGAAATAGAAACATGAATTTAGAATAATAATGAGACCCTTATGAATAGTAAATGAGACAATGTAATAGTAACATCACCATGGAATTTATAAATAAAATTTAACAATATTATAAGTTCCAGTATGATATAATTATATCATAGTACAAGTAAATAAATATTTTAAATATTATTAATTAAGTGTTGGTATTTTTGTAAGTCATATATATTTTTATGAATAATTTAATATTTTAAAATATAATTAATTTGCATAAAATATATTAATAAAATACTTTTTTGATGTATTGTGATTGTATGATAATTTTATGATTCCTTAGTTAATATTTCAATGTGTTATAAAATCATTTATAATTTTAAAATATGTACTTTCAAGTAAATTATGATTTTAATTAAAAATTAATTAATAATATTTAGAAAATTATTTTCATAAAATGAATTTAATATTTTTATTTTTAATGTAAAAAAATGGTTAGGGAGAATATTTTGGATTTTTCTAAAATACTTGAATATTTGGTGAATAGTAAAATATGACAATTTAAGATAAATGATAAATACATGAATTTTGGAGTCATAGATGATGTCATGCTGATGTAATCACCATTGTTTCAAACTCACATGATCTAGTTACTATTGTTTTCATAATAATCTACACTATTACTTTTCTTGAGAAAAATATTAAACTAATGAACAAAATATTTAGAAAACACCCCTCTCATCCACTATAGATACCACCCCTCATCTTCTCTTCTCTTTTAAACATCTTAAGAACTATTACTTGACTAAATTAATAGCAAATATCTTCCCAATACCCTCCCCATGACCATGATATTTTGGTCTTAACAAAATACCAAAAACTAAACCCTTATATTGGTTCTCAAGAATAAGGAATCAATAGGTAAAACCCTATTCTCTTTTCATTCAATTTCTTTTCAAGTTTCTTTATTTTCTTTTATATCTTCAAATATCCTAACCCAAAAGGTATGGAAACTCTATTACCATACATATAATATAATTTTGTTATTATAATGGAATAATTCTTTATAATATCTCCTTTCCTCTCCTTTTATACTAGAAATGAAAACACCATCCGAGATGAGTTAATTTATCCCATTCAGAGACGACGTCTTTTTAATTTCTATTACCGTATTAAATTCTGGTCACAAAAAAATATAATGGATGAAACACATTAATATATATTTAATATATCCTATGTAATGTTCTAGAATCATTTTTACTCATGTAATAAATTTATAAAACAAAATGAGTTTGTTGTGATCAAGAAAAATGCTAATTAACTGTAACTGTTATCATTAATGTTTTATATAATGATTCATCCTCACTAAAAATAACCAAATTAATTCTATAAAAATTTAATATTATTTATGTTACGTAATAACATATAACTTAAATTATTTAAAAACATCCCCATATTTCATGATTATCTATACATGTGCAAATGTAAACCTATCAAAAAGTCCATGAATGAACTTAATAATGTTGTAATAAATCAGTTACATTTATAAGAGGTTTCATAATTAATAATTAATAAATATAATTTGATTATACTAGACATTAAGATCAAAGGAAGGACACCTTTAGACTTAAGGTAAGGGATTCTACCTGAACCTCAAATATTCCTTTGGGTTATTATTACTCTCTAGTTACCCAAATGATATTCTTTATTATTTTTATGTAAATATTATAAATTATGTTTATATTTTCCAAAATCATGTGTCAATATTCATTAATCCTTCTTTTTTGGGGATATAGATGTTTTTAAATGACTCCCTTCTTAATTATTCCTGATAAGAAAACTTTATTTAAGGGAACTTTCCAAACTCTTACCCATATTCATGCGCTATATATAATCTATTTTAAGCAACCATTATTTTTATAAAAGAAAATATTTTATTATGAAAACATTTTTTTCACTTATAGTTTTATATAAAATGTTATGCTCTTTTCTATTATAAATGATCATGGATATTTTCCTTAAACCGCACCAAAATGTTTTATTCCTAAAGTATATTAAACACCACTTTTTACATGTATTAAATTTATTTATTAATAAACTATCATTATATATTCCTATTTTATCTTATTAACATCAATGTATGATTTAAACCTTTTATTTCATGGACACCTTTCTGAGAATCCCTTATGTTATGCCTTTTGAAAAGATTATAATACCCAATCCTTAACACCAGTTACCCTTATGTTTATGTATGATTATTTATGGGGAAAACATATTCATGAACATGTTATGATGGGTGTTCCAATATGGTGCTCTAATTCATTGGTTAAAGTTTTTTCTGATGAGATGTTATGTGTAATGAAAATTGGTGGTTAGCCTTAACTCAAACTCCATATGAAACAGTCATGGTGGTTAACCTTGACTTGTGCTCCTCTATGTGCAATGAGCTTGGATCATTCTAAAGTTAGGTTTTATGTTCCTTACCCATTACTATGATTCCATGATTTTGTGATCCCATTTTTTAAATTTTATGATTCCATATGTTTAATCATGTACCATGTCTCTTTATATCATTATGTTATACCATATAACCCATGTACTAATATTTATTCTTTTGTTTATTCCCTTATAGGGATTTATATCATCCTTTTGTTAATGTTATCCCTAGGTTAGCCTATGGTAGTGTAAGGGATCAATGTAATTTATGAGATCTTTATGAAAATTAATTAATGAAATGTTTTATTTAGTCCCCTGTTTTTAGTTTTATGTACCTAGTCTTCCTAGACACTAGACTCTATGATCCTTGGCATATAACATGATGATTAAATATGTATAAAATCATGTAATGATATGTGTAAAAATAGAGGGTATCTATAGTTATATTGATCTCTAAAGATCCTACTTGACACTCTTGGTTAAATAAAATTGATATATGGTTTCACGTTATCAAATATATGGTTTCAAATGGAGATATAATGAAAAAATCCATTACAAATAGAGATTAACTTGATGATATCATTTCAAAGAAAGCGTCTGATGAAATATTTTATTTTTTAAGAATTAACATGGATGCTCATTATTCTCTATCACTTGATGGACTTTTGGGGAAAATCCAACTATTATTTGTATCATTTATAAATTAAGGGGGTGGGAGAGAAAAATATATACCTATTATATTTTGAATCCAAAGTAGTTTTTATAGAAAAGAGGGGGATACAATTTTTGGATAGGTTCTGGGATTCTAGGGGAGAGAACCTAGATGACTTGGCCAAATGTTTCATATCACCAAGAGGTAAAATTATATAGAAAAACTAATTAAAATTATGGTTTGGGGTCAATAGAATTCGTTTTTAGAAAGGTTTTTCTTTGGTATTTCTTAAAGTGAGTTGTTGATGTTCATAAAAAATCTAAAATGAAAGATTTAATAATCTAATAATATTATCAATGAATGTATTATTTTGTTTTATTTATTATTAAAATCCTTTCAAATATATTTGAGAATGTTTTTTAGTTATTTTATATTGGTTTAGAATTCTCTTAGTTATTTAGATGAGGTTCAGAGCTTTACTAATGAGTTTTGGAATTTTTGGAATGGTTTTTTCTAAGTATGGGAAACTGTGTATGAATATTTTTTTAGTTGAGATTGGATTTTGACATATATAGTGGATATTTATGATGTTTGATGGATATGTACGCAGATTTTTGGATGTTCCAAACATTAAATTGAGGTATAATATCTTGATCCTAATAAGTGATGAGAATTTCACAAAATAAATGGATATAAAATATTCTTGGTTAATATATAATATGGTTTTATTCCTCAACTGGAAATTTAGAAAAGGGGATCATATTATGTAATATATAAGATGATTTGGAATATGTTACTCAACACATATCGAGAATAAGTAATATATTTTTCTTGGGTTTAAAGTTTTATAAATATCATAAAGACAAACATCTTACACAACCTTATAAGATGATTTATCGAACTATTCACACATAATATATTCAATTATGTTTAAAAATGTTTTGAAGAAGGTAAAAAATTATGTATTAGATAAGATTGTTCATTATCATAGAAATTGAAAGTAAAATAACTAAACATCCTATGTAAGTGTTTATACTTTAGAAAATGTGTGATTTCATAAAAAAAATTAGAAACTATACAAGATGATTCTTGATCTATTTCCCCACGTTTTTTATATCACAACCATTATAAAGACTTGGGATTCAGACTCGTAAAGAATAATAAATCTCTAGGTTATTCCATAGAATGAAGAGTAGTTGCATCAATTAGAGATATTTCTTCCCAGCAATATCTATGAATTCTATAGTGGAAACAATTGAAAATATACATGACTTTAATGGAGCTTTTGAAGAAGGAAACATTTAAATTATCTTAGTGATTTAAATGAAGGTAATAACCATCATTTTAATGAGACTTGAATGTGGTTAAAATGGATATATTTTCAGAATCTCTTGAACATTTTAAATATAGGAAGATCAAACTACCTAAAATAAAGTATTTTCCATATTCAAATTAAGGAAAATATTATTCATGATAAATATGTGAATACAAAAGAATAAAATGGAAATAATGATATTTTATTAAGTATTGAAATAATGATAATTTTAAAAAATGCATAACTTATGTATTGAAAAGAGTGAAAGACAAGATCATCCTCTAATTGATTCAACTACTTTGTTTTGGCTTGAGGAAATGTAATATTATTACAGATCATCTGGTGGACTATTTTTTGGAATGAAAAAGAATATGATGTGAATGAATGCTCTCATACTGACATTGATAATTTAAAAAACATTAGGTTTAAGGTCAATATACATTCCATTTTTCTGAAATTTATTTAGGAGTAGAAGACATGATTTGGAATAGGAAGGTAATTTATTAATTGTAGATATTCGTTTATATACACTAATTATTTGATTCACACATAATATTAGAATAAAATATTAAAAACTTATGGTATTTGTATTAATAACAACCCATTCAACCAGGAAGTGGGTGATACATCCCCCAAGAAGTGGATTATACCTTCCCAACTATTATGTATGATTGTTATGATCTTTTAATCACTATTAAATTTAAAAGGTTGTACAATCTATGGTATGTGACAAATAAAAAAGACTAAGGTGTAGGTTTCATCTTTAGATCTGAAAATTATAACAATTATTTTTCGCCTTTTACTATTTTAATTTTTTTTTCATACATGTGGGGAATAGATATAAGAGGAGTGTATAAAAGAAATAAAAATTCACAAAGGATTATTTCTAAAAGAATGTATAAAATTCCTACACCACTGATTTTCCTTTCCACTTAGTGGTGTATTTGGTGAACCTAGAATCTTCAACATGTAATACATTTACTTTACATGGGATATCATATCATATATTAATGTTTAATGTATGATCACATTAATTTAAGTTATATTTATGTATTTGAGATATATATGTAAAATTTATACTCTTTTGGTTTTGACAGTAATAATAAATCCCCCTAATTTATTGGGTAATATATATATCTCATAAGATACATTGTATTAGTTACGGGTAAATATCAGGTTACATTTTGTTATGATATCATCGTAGTAAGCCTTTACTTATACCTTTGATGATATATTTTTTGTTTATTATAAATCAAAATAAGATTTCTTAGATGACATTAAAATAGAACATCACATCCTACTGTAGTCATGAAAAAATGAGATAGAATTTTTTTATCTTGAAGTTCTGGCATGACTATTTGAAAATATGACATCATGTATCTCTTTTAAAGTAACTATCTTTCTCTTTAAAATATTACAACATATAGCCTAACTAACCTTAGGGTTAACACCTCATTAGGTGGATAATTATACCACTACTATCTCTCCACATTTCCCTAGATCTAGAGTACATCTTTAGATGTTAATCATCTCTCAATGATTAAGAACATTCTCAAAGCCTCTTCTTTTATTTTTCTATTTGTAATTGTTTTATTAATTTTTTCATTTAAATGTCAAATCCATTCTAACATTTACCCATATAATTGGGTCTTTTAAACTCAACACCTCTTCGAAATTTATTTTTCATCATTTATCCATTTCCATTAATTATTCATCTATGAAAATTCTAAAAATTATCATTTCATTTATACAATTTTAATTTATTTTAGAATAATATTTATTTTTTGAGGATATATCCTCACTATTTGTTTTAATATAATTTGTTTTCTACTTGAAACACATAGTGCGGTTGTCAATGACTGTGGATGTTTCCCAATATTAAATATTTAATTCCCTTAATCTTTTGGTTTTCTTAGATTATTTACAAGACCTTCAATAATTTGTATCAATTGATCTATTTCTAATTAAATATTATCAATATAGAATTAGGATTATTTTAGTAAATCTCTAATTTTACAATTCTTATATCCTTGTAAATCAAGATTTTAATGAGCTCCATCTAACTCCAACTTAATATTAATTACTCCCTCTGGTTGATCACACATTACTATTTAGATTTAAAAGTTACCATTGTATCCATAATAACATATTCAATTTTGGATATAAATTATTATTTAACACTTGAGAGGGTAACCACTTTAATATCATCTTTCTCTTTACATAATAGCACTTTTCACAAATAATTTCTCAACTTATATTTGTTTAATTCATGTTATCTATAATATAAATTTACAATTATTTCATTCTATTTATTTTCCTTCAACATAAATATCATCCTTCATATGAAATTTCAAAAAACAATTTGAAAACATTCGATAATTAAAGCATACCAGTGATATATTACCTTAGAATAATCAATTATCTTGATTGAACTTGATTTCCAAAATTGATGAGAAATCATCACTAACATATTGTTCATAATTTATAAAATCATGAATTTAAATATTGTATATGGATTTAATTTTTTTTCTTTCAATGACTAATCTTCTGTTCTATTGAGTATCACTAACATAGATTACGGAACCAATTTTTATTGATTAACTTTAAGTGATTCTTCTATGAAATTATTTTTTTTGTGAGTTAATACCTTTGGATTTTTAAAATTTGGAAATATCTACATGGAATTTTTTGTAATATCAATATCATTCATCTAATCATTGATCCCATAATGATATTCAATAACTTCAATGTGATAGTTGAATAAATCATCAATGTTTTCATTGAAACCCATTTTTAAATCATCAAATTTTCCACGAGGAACCTATAACTTCTTTTACTCCACCTTTTTTTCACCCTTAGAAATGTTTGCATGTTTTTCCAAATTAAACTATTTTATGTATAAAGCATCACATTATTTTATATTCTTTTTGAAAAAGATCTTGATAGTCGATTACCGACTTGTTAATCTATATTATGAAGTTTCTTATTCACTATTTTCATTAAAACCACTATTACCGCACTAACATTAATTCTATGTGTTATCACATAGAAAAAAATAATATTTGAGAGACTATAATTGTGGTATCATATCACTATTCTAAATATGATAATTACATCCATAAAATAAAAAAAATCCTTTAACATTAATTTATTTCTCCATATTAATAATCTTATTCAGATAAATTCATCATAATCAACCACTATTTGAATCCCAAGTTCTTGAAATACGCTGTAAGTGTGGGTGAATTAGGATGCTTCATATTTTATTATTATATAAAAAAGTTCAAATATTATTCCCAAAATTTTATAAACACTTATAATATATCAAAAACATTATCATAAATACGCATCCAAAATGAAAAATTTAAGACTATGAACATCGATATTTATCTTAGTTTACCTACATAGGGATACGTCCAATGAAAAAAATTTAATAATATAATCATGTGATTAATAATAAATACTTCACTTTAAAATGATTAAAATACTTTGTAAATCCATACAGATCATCCATGGTGTATAGCCTCTCCCTATTTAAAAATATTTTCTTTCTAAAGGGGGAATAAATAATGAATAATTATGAAATAAATTTCAATATTATAATAATAAAAATGAGTGATTTGACACTACACAAACATGATTTTTCTCCTCCATTCTTTGATATTATGTATTTAATCTTTTTATATATATATATTAAAAAAATTCTTAATACAAATGTTCAATGGTAATCCATTCATAAAAATATCACCCATTAAATTTATAATATTCTTTGACATCCCATATTTCACTTTTTATTTTATTTACATTGATATTTTATATATTATATACCCTCTCTTCCTACAAAAAAAATAATATTTTATTTCATGTCCAATAATTTCAATTTGAAATTAAAATTTAAAATCTTAACCATTTCAAAATTCCATCACATTAAACTCAGATATTTAATGTCTCCTTAAAAAACTAACTCTTGAATTGCATGTTCGGTAAGGAAATTTTATCCAAAACCTAAATATCCCATTAATAATGGAAATTCATAAAATATATATTAAATTATTCATTTGTAATAAATTGTAGAATTAAATCATTCATTATAAAATGATGCGTTGTTTCTTTATTTGGATTTATCCAACTATAAGACAAGTTGTGATGTGATAGTTTACTCGATGATGTAATATCTAGTTTGTCTCCAAATATATCCAAGCACATTTTTCAGGGTTTAGGGGTTGTGGTGTGCTGTTACCCAATACTCACCCATTTTTTCCTATAAAACAGACAATGTGGAATGGTGAAACAAATCCTAGTGTGATTTCAATATCTAATTAAAATATTAAAAAATGAAATTCCTAACTCGTGTTTACTGTAGATTCAAACCCCAAACTCCAAGATGACTCCAAACACTATGGTGTGAAATAAACATTTCATTTTTTTCTTGAAACATTTAAACTTTATTCATGAATGACCATAATGATTGTGTTTTGGTCTTGTTCTAAATCACTAAGACACCTTTAAAAGTTTAGTTAGATTTTTCATCATTCCACTTCATAAAAATATAACTGTTATAGGAAAAATGTTTGCTTATAGAAAAATCTCTTCACAAATCAAACTAATAATTATAATTTTTCAAAGAAAATGGTACATTAAAATTTATATTTTCTATATAGGTGATTTTACAAGGGTGACCTATTGGGTTTTGGGAAAAAAGATAAAGGAGAGGCTAGAGAGTTATGGCTTAGTCTGTTAGTGTGATTATTCATTATTTTATATTTTATATAATTAACATAATTTGTGATATTCATTAAAAGTAGTCAATGTAAGAGTTTGTAGAAAATTTATTATTATAGAATATTTAATAATTTATTATAATATTTGATTCTTATAATGATTCCATATGCATACTTTGTTGTTTTATTATGGATCATATTTTCTTATATTTATTTGATATTTTTTTATGATACCAAGAGTATAGTCCCCCTATGTTTGAAAATAGACTCTTACATCTAGTTAGTTTCATCTTGAGCAAGGGGAGGCACACTTGATCTTAGATTGGATCACATGCATTAGTACTATTAGAGAGAGAATGGTCAAGGAATTAAAATGAGCTCTTTAATAAATGAATATTGATCTGGATAAGGTATGGGATTTTAAAACATCCATTTTTTATTTCATATGTATTTTTTTATTTAGTCTAATTTATGTGGTGGTGGGAAAATCTTATCTCATCATATTAAACTAATAATAATTAAAACAACTGATGAAATGTATGTGTTGGATATTGATTCCATGGAATCTTTAAAATGGAATGTTTTACGATTATATGATTTGTGGTTTTATAATTTAGTTAATGAGATCAAATGAGTGAATAAATAATGATTGGATAATAATTAAAAAATAATATATTTTTTCTGTAGTTTTTGGGTATTATCTTCTTTAAATTATATAAAGTGAAATAATTTTATACAGTGGAAATTTGTAATATAAGTTATATTGATAAGAAAAGAGATACATAGTTTTACTGTATTGATTTCTATTTACTTATAAAGTTATCGTTTATGAAATATTATTTCATTATACTATTATTTGTATGTATAAATGTTTTATATATATTAAATAATGAAAGAATGAAATCCATTAAAAAGAGGGTAAATTATATTTTTATAAGGTAAATTGATGAAAAGTGAATTTTAGTGAAATTATAAGATAGTTAATTTTGGTTGAATATGGATATGTGGATGTTATAGAATGTAATGAAATAAATAAATGAGTTACATTAATTAATAATAGTTGATTTAATTTTCAAAATATATTTCTAACATGGAGGGGTTGTTTTGTGATTTATAATATACTGAGGAATATGGTTTGATGCTCAATTGGTAAGGTGTTTTGATTAATTAAATAATTTATGTGTAATGTTGTTGATAATTTAAATTATTTCAGTTTTGTTTTATTTTATCATTTATGAGATATAGAGGGAAGTTTTATTATATGAAATTTTATAGGCCACATGCATATATAAGACATAATTTTAAAAGATTATATATCTCATATTAAAATTTAGACATAGAAACTAGAGGGTTTTTATATTTGAAGATTATCCATGTATTTTATCATATGTAAAAAAATAATATTATTTTATTTTAAAAAAGTATTCATATATATATATCCATCCAAAAAATATCATTATATAAGAATCTACATAGACACAAATAAACAAAGAAAATGGAGGGGTAACAAGTTAATAAGGTGAAAAACTTTAGGGATATAACAATAAAACTCTAAAGGAACATGTATATGAAAAACATGTTGTTAAGAATAGTCAAACATGGTAAATGACATAAGAACATAGATTTAATACAAGAATAACCATGGGTCATAGAGATATAAATCTGAATAAATCCTCAAGGATTTGGTCCATACATAACCATATAAAATCAGAAACATACATGAAGGGTCCCTACTAATATTTCAAATCAAAATTAACAATGATTACTTACCATGTCCCATATATCATAATGTTATATGATATATTATTCCCCTAATCCCATGGTAGGTAAATTAATTTTGAGACCATGAGACACATGATAATATACCCACAAAAATCCAGGATAAATTAATATTAAATAAAACAATAATCTATCAAAATTCATTTCATAGTTTATCAAAAAAATTAAAACGGGATACCAACTGATTTTTTTGAGGTATAAACATAATCCAAATAGAGAATGTGGATTATAATAGGAATATAAATTCATATATAAATGGAGAAAATTAAAATAATATATTTTTAATGGGTGTAACAAAAAAGAGTAATGATATTGACAATACGTCCTTTATAGGAAGAGTGAAAATTATATAGATGTCAAGAAAAAAATATTTTATCACTTTCAAAATTTTAATTTTATTAAGAAAGAAACGTTAAAATTGATTTAGAGATTAGTTTCTAGATTTTTCATAAATAAATATAAATATATGAAATAATAAAATGGTCATTAAGAGACATTCCAAGTACCAGACATAGAGAAAGAAATAATGAAAAAAAGAAGAATCTTAATATTAATACGTGAAATTATATGATGATTATAAGGATGACTCATTTTAAATTCTGAATTTTTTTATAAATAAATAAAATTTGAATATATTATGTATAAAAAGAATGTAAAAAAAATAAAACATAATTTAAATAAATTATCAAATAATCGATTTAAAGGAAAATAAATAAGGAAAATATAATAAATAGTTTATAGTGAGAGAGAGAGAATTTGTGAGAAATATAAATAAATAGATATAAAGATCACCTTTCCACATCTCAAGTAAGAATAATTCAATGGAAATAATCAAAAAAAAATTATTTGAATAAAATAAAATAAAATAATATACTTCACTAAAATTATATATATTAATCATAATAGGACACCTCCAAGTAATAAAAAAATCAAATTAAAGGTGATTTTTTAAAAAAAAATTCTTACTTTAACTATTTACTTATTCAAACATGATTTAGCTCACCATAAAATCAAAAATATTTAATTAGTTAACTATAGAAGAATAGTTTTTTTATTTTTTAAATATTAGTAATTAATTTCTGGTTATTTATTATTCATTTGTTATGAAATGTTTATCTAGGTCATCTAGTGTTACTAATACCATGTGTCCCATGTTTTATTCCATATGGTGGTATCTATAATCATTCCATGTTTATGAGATCATTATATTTATAATATTTATGTTAGTGGAATAATTTATACAAAATGTTTCTAGGGGATTTTTTTTTGTGGTAGATATTAGTATCTTTGTAACAAAAAGATCCATGATTTTGTATTTTAGGTATCTTTACCAATGATAAGGAGTTTTTTTAAAAATAAATATTTATTATATTATTAACATTGTAGTAGTGAAAAGTAACATAAGTTGATAAATAATTTCATATATATTTGTTATTTGTTCCTTAAAATCATTCATGAGGATAAATATGGAAATATATTATTATATTTCTTATAGGTGGGTACAAAAACCCAAACATGGAAAAGCTACAAAATTAGGATATAATGAATTATTATATTATTATTATCCTATTTTATAAATATAAAACGTTAAAAATTTAATATTTTAGTATATAGATTAATCAATAATAATAAGATTTATATTGGAAAGATACAAGAAAATTTTGTAAATGAAGGTGTTATGAGAATTTAAGATAAAAAATTCAAACCCAGTAGCCTAATTTGTTATAAAGTTGATAAGAATTTTTTATGACTAGGTTATATCAATCACATGTAAGGATTATATCAAATGAAAATTGGGTATATTTTTCATAGAAAATCAAAAAATATGTTTGATTTTGAGTTTACGTATGATGAATCCAATTATAGAATAAATTTGGGCGATACATTTCTTAATACCCCCTTCTCAATGGTTAAGAAATATATTTTTTTGTTTAAAATGATAATCAGTGAAAAACTGAAATTTGGTAGTGAGTTCATATTATAAATTATTTTATGTTATTTTATTAATTTTTATGATATAAATAAGTTTTAAAATAGTTACTGTATTTAATTTATTTACTTTTTTATTTTATTAGTTAATTAGGTCATTTATTTTTTTACCAAAAAATGATATTTATCATATTTATTGAGAAATAAGTTATTCAGTTATGACACAAATAAAATTTATAGATTGAAAATTTATATAGTATTCTTGGGATTTAAATCACCAAATTTTGAAAAAACAATTCCGTCAAATTCCCATTACTCATATAGAAATATATGAGAGTACTTTCATTTCATCACATCTTTTGGATTCTATATAACAAACCAATCTAAATAACCAATAACTGGGAATTGAGTTGGACTTCCAAATGGCCTGAAGTGTATGCCCTCAATAGGAGAGGTTAAAAACTAGTGGAAAGGTATTCAAAATAATTATTTTGGAATACATTTCTGTTAATTAACTGAAATAATAACATGAAAATAAATTTTTAATTATAGTTTAAAAAAATAGACATTAAAACATACTTATAAAAACTTTTAGAGTGGAAACAATATAGAAAAAAATGACAAAAAGCGAAGACATGTTATAACCCTAATAGATGAGATATACTTATCCATCACACATAATAAATATTCATAAATGAATCTTGGAGAAACACCATAACATAAATCCATAAAACAAAACTCTTTTTATCCATCACGGATGTGTAATGAATTGTTTTTTAATAGATACCATTTAATATTTTTAATAATATTTACAAAGGTGGATGAAAATGGTTTTTTATTTTTAACATAAATGATAAAATAATAAATAATAAATAATAAATATATGTTTTTATTCTCATATGTATAAATAATTAATATTATTTAAATAAATTCCTAAATGGAAATTCTAACACCATTGTTGTGTCTTATTTTAGGGGGTTTTCTCTGAAGAGGTATAATTTCTCTTCTTGGGATTTAAGACATGGACATGTAATCCTTGTGTTTTAACTAAAAATTCCTAATATTTTACACCCTTAATGTAATTTTAGTTACAAATATATATTTTTAACTTTTATCATGACATTTACCACAATGTTTATGGGGAAAACATATAGTGAGTTTATCTCATTTTTGTGCTTTCAAGGACCATTTTTTATGGAGGTATAAACAAAGAATGCATATTGTGGCATTATTATTGACATATTAGTGTTATCACAAATAAGGTAGGTATTTATTGTTATTTAAATTGTAATTATTTGATCTTACCACTCATATTATAAATTTCTCAAAATTCTATACGGAATTAACATGAAGAAATATATGGGTAAATATTCATTGATTATTTTTATATGTTTAAGGTTCTAAAAAGTAATAATAATAATTGTAATAAAATGATAATATATTTTTTTGATTCCTCCTGAATTATTAATTCATGTTTTGTAAATGATTAATTTTTTTCAAAATTTGTTTTGAATTCATATCCTTGGATAGTAGGTGAATGTTTTTATTCATACATTGAATTCAATAGATTAAGATTTAAAATTTTTAAATTTATAGATTATTTTTAATACCATGAATAATGATAATGAAAAATTATTTTTCACTATTCATTATTTTCCACCATTTTGAAATTCCATTAACGATAAATCCTTTCATTATTTAAACCATTAAGAGGGAATCCTTGACCATTTTTTGATGATTGTGATTGTTCACTAATATTCATGTTGGTGGGATTTCCCTTGACTCCCATACATCATCATTATATTCATTGACCTTCATTACAAGTATTGATCATGGTGATGGGGGAAAATATTATGGTACGACTAATGATACAAGTATGAATAGTGTAGAGGTGATGATAATTGGTGTTTTGGTGGTGGATTGGTCAAATTCTTGATATGGAGGATGTATGATTGATGAGGGTTGGTGATTGAGAATCCATAAATCCTCCATTAAAGTTTTTTAAGTTGTGATAAAGACTTTGGTGGCATTGAAAGTTTCTATACATAGATTCATGGCCAAAGGTGGTGTTGATAGTGATAATTGTGGCACAAATCGATTAAATTGTTGACTAAAAGAAATGAAATTCTCCAAAATACGTAACATATATTCCTTATAATATGATACTTAGTTTTATAAAATTATATAATCATTAAATAGGGTGTGACCATGGGTCACATGACATGTATCATAGAGACATAGGCAAAAATGTGTGACTGAGTACATACCAGGTTATCATGTCAGACCTATTGGCCATGTGTTTCACAAAACATTCTGTTTATTATGGGTGAGATAACTCAACATGTAAATATTATACATTCTAAACAAACTAATTTTTTCAATATGTTGTGAGGAATAAATTAAATGTTTTTTACTTAGGGTACATGATTTGAACTTCTTTTAAAATACACACTCAACTTACGTGTGGGTACCGAACATCAAACACTCTACTGGGACACACCGTGTAGGTAAAACCCACATGAACTAGAAGGGAGTATCTTGTGATTGATTACTATTTAGTCTAACATAATCTATGTGTGGTAGTACATTCAATGTATTTGAATGTTCTTTGTATTCTTCATATCCTCCCATCTGGGTGTCAATTTTGGACACATGAGTAGTCTATTCAAAGAGTTTTTCCTTATTAAATGTGATAATGCATATCTTTAATTATTTATATATTTTTTGGGGAATTAAATTATTTAAGATTCCATTAATACAAATAGATAATGATGTTGCGTGGGTGAGATGGTTGGAATAGAATTGTGGTCAATAACTCCCCTTGGAAGCATACTGATTCCGAGGAGTGGATCCATTATATATATAACAGAGCAGGTAAACCCCCTTTTATGTTAGTAATTAATATTAATATTATATGTTAGGTAACCCCCTCATATGATACACAATACATAAGATGATTCCCAAGTCCACCATATGGTTTAATACCCCCTTGAACAATTCACACACTTCAGTGAGGTGTAGGTCCTATACAACTATTAATAGATTATGTAGAAGTTTTGGAAGAAAGATAGTTTGGTTTTTTGTGTTTATTTGGTGATATTATTAATGAATGTTAATTTTTAGATTTTTATTTCATTGATACTTAGAAAGATTAAAGACATAATTGAACTTGGTAACTTGTTTCTATTAAAGTGTATATGTGTTTATCCGGTTAGAATGACATTTTCTCTTATTTTTATCTTTTGTTATTGGGTAATATTACTAGTTATATTTATACTAACATCTATATAGGCCTTTTGTGCAAAATTTTTATGTCTAATAAAATGAGGCATAGTTAGTTTGAGGTCATAGTGGGCATATATATGGTATTTGCAGGATCATTGTGGTGTTATTTCCTAGTTTCATGCATTTCAGTGTTAACATAACATAGAGATGATATTTCACAGGTTTTTATAGTTAGAATTTACCCTGGGTTATTGAGCCTTTTTCTATTTTCATTTTTAAAGAAATTGGGTTTTTTTACCTTTTTTGGTTATTTATCATTGGGTTATACAATTTGAACAATAAATGTTTATTTATGTTGGGTTTCCATTATTATGTATATTTTATTTGAGATATGTGGTTGTATATTGGTTTATGTGAAAATAATAAGTCTAATTTTTATTTATTTTAATCATATTGTTTCAATGATTATTTGAATCCATACTACCTAATTCATTTTATTTGTGTTAGATTATTGGAGGATTGAGGTTGAAGATGAATTTGGAGGTGTATTAAATTTTTTCAATAATTCTATCACAAATCACATCATAATATACCTAATTATGGAATCATTGTTCTCATAGGAGTTCTTACTAATGGAAAAAAAAATTAAGAAACCAAACTTAAACCCAGAAGATGATGCCACATTGAAGTGGCCTGTAAATAAATTTGAAGATTTAAAGAGAAGAATTATGAAATTATATATTCCATGAAGGCATAAATCTATGATTATTAGATTATGAATATTTTGTAAAGTCATATATTTCTCCATGAAAAAATTCATCATACCAAAATAAATCAATGGAAGACTAAAATCAAGTGTGTGCGGGATTAAATTAGAAGATACATCAAAATAACGTTTATGAAGATGTTAAATATTAGTTCATGCATCATAAATCAAAGGAAAAATTACATGGAGGAAATACATAAGAAGAATATATCAATCAAACAAGGATACAAATGATTAAAATGGATTTTTTGTGGCTTATATAAGATATAAACTAAGCTAGATTATTGATATGTTAGATTACATACTTTTCTATAGGGATCATGAGGAGGAATATATCTTGAATTAAAACATCATATCATATTGGGTCTACAAAACAATAAAGCTTGAATTCATGTAAGAATTATTTGGATGTGATGGGTGGAATCTACAATGTTGCTCCATTTCCATGTAATGGAGGATCAAATTGAGATTTAAGAACTATTTTTACCTAAATTTCCCAGCATGTCATAATGAATATGTGACACTATAAATGGGTCAAGTGGAGATAATATAAAGTCATACCACATGTCATAAATCCAGAGAACATTCCAATATCTCTTGGATATTATGGGATTCTTGGGATAAGGTGGCTTAAGTACCATGGAGTATGTTTTTCACTGTGGCAAGTTTGTCAAAAGTGTCTCCTTGGAAAATATCCCCAACATTAATGTAGAATCCTGAGCCATAATTCTAAAATTTGAAAGTCATTACACTATTATGGAGGTAATCATTATGAAAAAACACTAAAATTTCCATCAACTCGACCACATGATTTCATGGGAAGAATTGAATTTCACCACACTACATTGAGCATTCCACCACATGTCAAAGTCAAATAGATTTATTTGAATTCAATGTTTCTTTCATTTTTGGATTTTATGAAATTCAAATTGAAGGGGTTTGAATAATTATTTGTAGTATATTTTTAGGAAACACTGTATAATACTGAGTATTTGTAAAAGTTTTTAGGTTAGATTATACGTTGGAAATGTGATTTTAGTCATAGTAGAAGAGATAGGGATGTCAGTATAATTTCAGGAAACATTATCCAGATTTGTCTTGTGATGGGGTGTTTATTATTTAAGAAAAATATGTTACCATATCTAATAAAATTGGTCAACAGTTTTCTAGTATTTTTGGGATGCATTTCTGAATAATTATAATATTAGATGAATTATGTATGATTTTTTTGATATATTTTAGTTTGTTGTGAGTTTTATGAATTTGCATAAATATGGCGCATAAGGGTTATCTAGAATAAGATTCCCTTTTAAGGAAAATGTTTTAGATCATAAAATTATGTTTGGAATATATAAGAGTCTTCTTATTTTGGAGAATATATTATACATGACAAGTTATAAATTTTCTATTTCATGTAGATTTATGAGTTCAGTAAAAATCATTTTGTTAGTAGAGAAATATTTTTCAAATGGAGGTAATATTATATGTATTGGATGTTTCACTAAGTAAAATATGTTATGTATGGATTAAAATATTTTATGTATTAAAAATATATAATACATGGGGAAAATATATTATGTATAGAGATGTGTAATGTATTCTATGACATAAAATTTGGCCAAGTGTTGACCCATTATGATAAAAATGTTTTTTAATAAATATTACACATGAATCCTTGAGGGTGAAATGTAAATTTAAACCCTAGGTGAAAAAGGTTCCCCATGGGTGGTGCATAAATAAAAGTAATTAAATCTTTCATGATTTTTAAGAGTAAAAATATTTTTGAAATTATTATTTTGATCTTTTCCATATTATTCCATAAATGTATTAAATTATAAATTAAATTGGAAATAAAGTATATGGAGGAATTAGAAATTCGTTTTAACCATAACTCAAGAAAATCATTCAAAAGGCCTTCTTGTTCTTCCCTTTTTCTTGTGTGATATTATAGCCTAATCTTGTCAGTTCTTAATATGATGTAATGAAGGGAGTATCCATGATTAATGCCACTAGTCTGTGTGAATTTATTTATCAAAATTCTCATTAATCTTTCATATTTTGAGGGAAACAACTTATTTGAAGTATTTTATTATATATTGGTGGGTTTTCCGACTATAGATGAATAGTAAAGAGTTATTCTATGAATGTATTTTTAATAATTATAGGTTTTTGATGTCTATCTATTTTTTTATACATGTGTTATGTGTGTGTAATAAATAAGAATCGTTAAGGTTGTATGTATGTGACTAAAAATTGAACCATGTGTGGCTTCCATTATTTATAATAGATACGAAGGGGTAATATCATTTTCGAAATAGTTTATATGAACTGGTATGAAACTATTTTTCAACACTATGGGTCTATGTTGTGTTAGTCTTGAAGCAATGTTTATAAAGTGGTGATTAATGATTTTTTATGTCCATAATTTTTTCTTGGGAATGAGTTGGGTGTACCCCCTGTAATTGTTAGTGATTTTGATCATTGGATATCAGGAGATGTGGTTGCCTTTTCTAGTGTAGGTGGTGTTGATCATTTCTATCGGTGGAAATCGAGGTTCGTTGATGGTGTATCATATGCTATTTTTTTATATTGATCTATATTGTGGATGAGGTCGTTGGGATCATATGCATTTATGGAAGGTCCCATGAAGTGGGTTAGTAAACATTTTTGGTTTGTGACCTCTATAGATTAAAGATAATAAGGGTATGGTGTTGACCAAAAGTATAAGGGAGGTTCCCATTGTAGTTTTCCAATAATGGTGGTGTGTGAGACCACTAGATAGTAACACATAACTAGATTTATATATTGAGGTTGATGAGAAATAACCTGTAAATATTGGTGTTTTTATTCACTAGGTTCATCAGGATGTTTATCTAGCTATTTGAAAAGTGGTTTGGAAGTCCTGTAGAATTTTTTTTAAAGATGTGGATGTGTTATTGATACATTATAATTTATCTGTGATCATGATCCCAAATGACAATGAATTTTTTAGAAGGCTAAGTGTGCTTATGATATGACTGATTATGGATGTATCATTCCACTTCAATACTATCCAAGGCCTGTACATTATTATAGAAGGACAATATCGAATTATTGGAGTTAATCATGTAATATTTTTTGGGTTTTGTTTATTATAAATTATATGCACTGGTATAAGTAAGGTTATTAGTTAGGAAAACCATTATTATTGGCCTAATTAGATCATACTCACACTCTCCATGCCCCCCTGAGACACATATAAACCATATTGTTCTTGGTATAATTATGATA